>JANCMC010039983.1:0-53014 GCA_024363005.1 Charaxes varanes
AGCGCACTGGACCTGGTCCTTGTTAAGCGATCTGTTATGTATGGTTATAAACATATTGTTAATAATATTGTTAAATCTCTAAAAAAAACCAATAGTATAATAATACTTACAAAGCGCTTCGTCCACACATTTTTAAATAACGAGTTTATTAAAGTTTTGAAAATTATACGAAATTTTCAACACGGTGGTATTATATTTATCTCGTAATAATCTTTGAGTTTCATTCATTTCTTCTTCTTCTTCCTAACGCCATCCCGGTTAAGTACCAGTGTCCGCTTAGATTGTAGAGGATGTGGCTGAAACTAGGAAACTAGGCACCTAAAGTATTAATATTTAATTCGAATAAAAAATCTGCTTTTAACTGTACACACATAGTAGACGCCAACTCTCTTATCTTCTATATGCATTAATACCCCGTTAAAATTACCCAGAAAATCTAAATTTAAATTATTCTCGACATTATAACATATTTTTCAAAATTTGTCATCATGCCTACTCTATATGTCAATCAGCTACCTTTTAACAGTAATCTTTTTAATTCCGGAGCCAGACATAGCTTCATTTGAATGATCATTTCAATGATCATGTAGTGTGAACGGGGACTTTGTGTAGCTGCGCAAAGTTTTGTAGAACTTTGTAGTCTTCAAGGATAAAAAATGTACAAACACTTTGAGCTATATCTGGTGGCTGCATTTTTTATATAGCAAGAGACAATAGGGCAGACTGTTCACCTGAGTGACTACGACAGCCCATGGACAAATTAACTCGGTAGTTGTAAGGGATTCACTACTCCGTGACGCATCCGCGACGCAACTCCTCCTCGGTTTGGCGACGTCGCCAAAGTAGAAACGTAGCCACAATTACTACTGTCTACTTATTTGGCAACCGCAGATATCCATGGCTACGTAACCGGCTACGTCGCCATGGCGTCTCGCTAGGGTAGGAGCCTTATTGTACAATGCTATCGTAGGACTTTTTTTATGTTACAAGGAGCAAATATTTGCACGACCATGAGGCAAGCAGATTCCTTGCCGGCCTTTAATGACAATTCGGCTACAAGCATGGACCTACCTCTATTTAGATAGAAGGGAAAGGAATGGAGTAAAAGGATATAAAGGTAGATGGGGAGGAAAGGCAGGATGCGGATACTACTGTCACGGACAGTATAGGAGTGACAATAGCAGCTAGGGTGCTCCGGGGTCGCGTACCCGTATTGGATCTGACCAGTTATCGGACAGACAAAGGAAGATCCACCCGTTGGGAGTAAATTAGTAAGTAGTAAGAATCATCTAATGTTTTATTGCTTGTGTTTTTCTTCAGGTTCGGCATCGTTCCCTATTCAGATGGCTCCGACGAATCCGATTCCGATAGTGGATTTGACTTCTATAATGTCGTACAGAATGTACAATACGAATTATCCAGCTCACGGGACAGTAACATTACAGGTTAGTATTAAAAGTTATTACCGAGGTAAGGATACACATGTGTTTCATTATATAATAAGTCAAATGAGAAAACCTAGTAAAGAAACCAATTAACCTACATTATCTTGTTCCAGAATAACATTTTATAAGTGGCAATGAGCTGTTCTTACAGCGTAAATAATAGATAAATTATCGTGTCTATATGCGTACATTGGTAAAATATAGCGCACTATATCTATAGATTAGTGTAGATTTGTTGAAAACTTTATATACTAGCTGTACTGAGCGTGTATATTTAATAAGAAATCCTGATTATAGTTAAACATATTCCAACAATACTAATATCTTATCCTACATGTTTCGCGCACATACTTACGTCACGAGTTTGCTAACCCGCTTGCTAATTATTATTAATGGATGCAGGAGCAGGGACGGAACCAAGTAATAGAGATAGGGGACGACATCGAGGTAGAGTTCCAGGAAGAGCCGGCTCCTACTACGGCGGCTACGGGCGATGCTTCCGGTGCGGGGCGCGAGGTCACTGGGCACCCGGCTGCCCGCTAGAGACAGCAAACCAATAACCCATTGTGTACCTTCACCAGCGCTTACTTGAAATATATAATATTCTACGAATGCTGAATTTTTACTTTCCATAAAGTTAAAAACCTATTACCTGCGCCGTGTATAAAATTTTCTTAGTCCTTTCCGTATTAAGTAATTAAGTTTATTCAGCTCAATTCTCAACTTTTGTACGCATAGGCGTACGTGTACGTTCAGCTTTTAACGTCTATTCAGAGGGCAAAGTATCCCGAAATACGTTGAAACGTCTACAGTCAAGCCTTCTTTTAGTAAATGCATATACTTACAGAGTCACTGAATACATTAACAAGCTCATTTAGTTGAGAATATTAACTCTACAACTAAAAAATTGTAATCAAGACAATCTAGATTTGATTTATATGGGTTATTATATAATTCTACGTTTTCGATGAAATAGTTATCAATGGGTAGGCAGAAATCCTCTGATTATTCATTCATTCCTCTGATTTCATATCAAAATGTTCGCGCTGCACGTGAATCAAAAAAAATATATAATTAAAAACTATATCACAAAATTCAATTGTGGTCAATTCCGCTAGACGATTTTCCAAAGTAAAAATTTGTATCACATTCGTCTTACTTTATTATAAAAGTGCAAAGAAGAAATTGTAAATTTGATATATATTGCAGTAAATTATAAGACAGACATTTTCGGTAATACTTGTTAACCTTAACAATGTGCGCCAAATTGTCGCTTCCGCAATAATAGAATTGCCTACAAAATCTATACTAATATATAATGCTGAAGAGTTTGTATTTTTGATCGTTCCTGAGATTAACTAGTGCTAATCTCAGGAAATACAGATCCGATTTGAAAAATTCTTTCAAGTGTTAGAATGATAGGTCATTTATCGAGGAAGGCTATAGACTATATCATCATACTAAGACCAATAGGAGCGGAACACGAATGAAGAATGTTTCAAAATCGGGGGTTCTTTTTCCCATTTGAGAGCTTCTTCTGCGTGCGCTGCGCAATGGTTCGACGAGCTTCTGTTGCGTGCGCTGCGTAAATGGCTCGACGAGCCCCGTACTCCTTGTAACCTAGGTTACGAGAACCCCATGATCTCCATAACGAGTCGTGTGAAGTTATCTAGCGAAGCTACACATTCATCGCCCGGGTCCAACTTAATAACATAAATCTAAAATAGGTGCCAGGCGATCGTTGTTCGCTGAGGATCTGAATTTAAATAGTTTTTTGAATCAGTCTGCGTTATTAAAGAATATTATGATAACGCATAATAATGAATATCTTACTTTGTGAATAAGAGAGAGGAAACTCTTCAGCAGTAGCGGTGGTTTTATGCAAAGTAATTTTAATATTCCTGTTATTTTTAATAGCGATAAATTAACAAGATTAACATATTAAAAACAAAGTGTTTTATTTATATTTACCGAATTGTCATATTAAGGGGAAGGGTTGTTAAATTTTTATAGTCGAGTCTTCTATTTTGCGTACCCACGGGTAATGACAAACACAACGTCGAACAACAATTTAATAAATATACATAAAGTAAAACATGATTTTTGTAACTTAATTATTTTGATATTGAAGAAAATGCAAAAGTTGAATTATATTTTATGTAGCAGGACAATACATTTATAAACACAATAATATAATTAGATATCAAATAGCATACAATATAATAAGCAATATAAGGGGCCATTAATTACATAAAAGTTGTTGTGACGCTTTTGCTATTGTTCCTAGAAAATAAAGAAATATTTTTTAATTTTAAAATAATTAAAATAAGATTTATTCGGAGGGAAGATTTTTTTTAGTCAATGTAAAAGACCTAAATCGAAATGTACATTACAGGCTGAAACTTTCAGTATCCAAAATAGAACCCATATCTAAAATTAAATTTTGACTTACCAAATTTTACTTAGGAAATGGTTTTTACGCCAGTGGAGTAGGGACGCGACACTCCTCAAAATAAGAGATTATTTTAACCGAAACTCTGGGATCCTTACATGATTAATAAATGGCCCCTAATACAAAACAACTATAACACTGAGATTTACTATGTAAATAAGTGATTGGTAGTTTAGTGTGATAAAATTAATTAATGTTGATACCTTAATATAATTATTATATTTCTAAAGCAAATCTAATTAGTCGAATATTTTCAAATTTTATTTTTTTCTAATGTTAACAAAAATTTATGATTATTAATATTATTCCATAAATAAATTGCGATTGGTAATGTTTTTTAAGAGTGCATTTATGACAAATAAAAGTTTTTTCTTAATATTCCCCATAATATCTTTTTTTTCTTGTCTAATATTATTCTTGGATAGAAATTAATTTAAATAATCAGATACTTAAGTTGTTATTACATTATTCTTACTACACACAGCCCATGTTTTGTATAAATAATTATTTTGTTATTTCAATCACTACATATTGGAATACTTTTGTATGTAGCACCAGATAAGTACATTCATAACAATAATTAAATAAAAAGTAGTTTTCCGGTTTTGTATAATTTTGATACTAAAAACACTGCAAAAAAACCACAAACAATTATCTTAAAAATTATTTCATAGCAACCACACTTCAAAACTATTAACTATAGCATACATAATACCTAAATACACAAATTTTGAGCTCGCTATCTTGACAGTAAATCTCAACAAAGCATAATGACCTACATCTACATACATCAAGATTTTTAAAGTTACAACCAATAAAGTATAATTATTTTATTGTATTAATTTTATATTTCTGTTATGGAATTAACAAGTAGTTTTGTACTTTAACATTCATATTTACCTGTATATATAAGTTGCTTTTCTGGACACTTCTAACTCCTATAGTCCACAATAAGCCATCAATATTTATTTAAATATAATCTTGCAATATTCATACATACACATGTCATATTTTATTTTTAAAATGTAGCATTTAGTTGTCTCAAAAACAAGTCTGATTCATAGTGAATTGTGTATACCCACAATCCACTATTGTTGTTTTTTATTGGAATTGTTGGAATTAGTATACCATACAATAATACTTTAATGGAACATACAATATTTTAAAATTTCTTTACACTAATAAACATTAAGAAGAGTATAATTAAAATTGTATAATTTTATTGAATTGTTTAAAAAAGACTCAAACATCTATATAATCCATAAGACATATTATATATTATTTTCTGACAAAAAGTATTAATGTTATAATTTTTACTAGCTATATTATCTAGAAGTTAATCATTTTTCTTATCTGCAGGTTGCTGATCACCTTCTGTGATTGGAAGGTTGCCATTTTCAGATTGCTTCTGTTGTACCATTTCTCCAGAAAAGCCAAACTCATTGACACGTTTATGATCAACCTTGTAAATCCAACGTTGATATAAGAATATAAAGAAAACAATATCTGAAAACAAAAAGAATTGGAAAGTTTAGAATACAAAAAAAAATCATTAAGTATTCATAAAAATAGATAATTCATAAAAATACACACCATCTCTGAAGCAGCCCAGACGATACATAGTTGGCATTTTGATAACAAATGCAAATATGTCATCAATAAATGTATTAAGGAATTTATATGTCATCATACGCCATGGCAAATGAGCAACTGATTTCAATTTATAATTAATAAATAATTGAGGAGTCATCATAATAAATCCAAAAGTCAAAAGATATCCATACATCATATTGAGAATAAATGAGTACCATCCTTTATGCTCTTGGTACAGTAAAGAGTAAATCCCATATCCAATAAGCAAAGGAAAGCATGCCCAACTTAAGTAGCGGAAAGCTAATGTATCATATTCTCTCGTACTAGACTCTACATAAGATCCTTTGTCTGTAAAAGATAACTTTGGAATTCCAAATATTCTTTCTTCTCTATTTACTTTCACATCCATTACTTTATTTATTTTCCATAATTCAATCATCAACCCAATGAAACAAGAAATTCGTACCATTACATTTGTCTCATTATCCAGAACATAGAGTAATACAACTATGGATTGAAATACATTAAAGAACACTGATCTTACAGAAAGTCCTTCAAGGGACTGTCTATTGTTCCAAAACTGAATATCATTTTTGAATGCTAGTAATTCAAATATAGAATGTAGAATAGAAACTGATATTGTTAAACCCAGCAAATAAGGAGATGTATCTAACAGTAGTTCTTTGACTGTATCTTGTTCGTCATCCTGCTCTTCAGCTCCTAGTGCAGAAAACATATTCAACTTGTCACGCATAGCTTGTGCTGTATAAAGCTGCCATTTAAAAAGACTTAAAGGTTGAAATGTCAACTGCAGCTCTAAATTTGTTACACTTTTGTTTAATGGGACATAGTCTCTCATCATATTCCAATAGTCATTTAAAAATACTGCAGGTTTGTATTTTTTACCATCAGGCAAGAAATAAATAAATTCATCTAAGGGAGGTGGCACACCACCCTGCATCCAATTTGTTTGATCAGTAACAAGATTTATAGTTAAATTGGGATGCCAATGTGATACAATTTCTTCCTTCAATGTTTCTGCTTTTATTATTTCTTCCTCTGATTTTTCAGTTTGTCCTGTTAATAAATTATGTGTTTTTTGATATTTAAGTTTTTTATATTTGTTGACCATCTTTCTCCCATAAGTCATATATTGCCCAGCATAATTAATCTTGTCTCTAGAGTCCGGAGATTTTCCTGATTCTACTACATAGACATGGAGATAAATGGACCCATTACTTTTTAATTTTTCTGAAGGAACAAACTGTGTTGCATGCATATAGGTGCCATCTCCGTTTGGCCCTCCTGCCCAATCTCCATATATCAATCCAGGCAATTTCCAAACTAATAGGGCATCGTCAAAATTTTTTAGAAATTCTTTTTCTGTCAAATAAGAATACATATCTAATACTGTTCCATTAGGAAACATATTGATGGCTGGAGAATTGACTACTCCCGGAGGACTGTTTATATCAGTCTTAGGTGCAGATGATTGCCGAAACATTGATGTTATGAAATAAACAACTAAAGCTCGTATTATTAACGATTTCGTAATTGCAAAAAAAGATTCCATTTTCGTAGGTTGCATCCTACGGCGTTGCTCATCAATTTGTGCGTTGATCTGTAAAAAATATTGTGTATGAAGATTGACCTACATAAATTTGTTGAACATAATATTTAAGTTATCGTAAAAATGACATACTATACAGAATACGATAAAAGTAAAATTGTCTGCACTGCACAAAATTATCATAATTATACAGATTAACTTACATCAACATCATCACCGTTTGCCTCGATTTGCCTGGAAGATTCATCTGTGGGAATTAACTGGTTGGCTGCATCACTGGATGAGCTCTCTTCAGTAACATTTGCCATGGTAAATAAATTTAACTAAAAGTATGTGCACTTAATAATATATTTGAATGAACTCCTGAATGATGCTGAAATAATTTTACAGCACTGGATTAAAGATTTTCAGCAACATCATGGACGATATGAAATAAATGTCACTGTGTTACCACTTTACCAGATTAGGTTTAGGGATGGAACTCGAGTGTCGCTTAAATCGAGTTGACTCGAGTGAAATTCTCCATAACACGAGTTGGATTGCCACAGTAAAAGAAAAGCAAGAACTTGGTTGACGCACTCAATCTTTTCCATTCTTACGGGCTTTCAGCGATTATTTGTGTGTACTACATTCATGAGGCTATAGAGAGATACTACAACTATCTACTGTAATTTAAAGTTACTTAAATTCATGTTTAAGATTAACTTTGGAGACCCCGTTTGTTGTTACTTTTTAGTGTAATAAATTTTACAATATATACATATATTTGAACCAACAATTTATTAAAATTGAACAATTCCTATTTGAGTTAAATTGTATCTATGTGCATTCGTTACAATTGTCTTAATACACAATTATTAGGAACTAGATATAGAATAGCCGATGACTTCGACAGCGGGAATTCAGTGATTTTGTTAAATTTTGAGGGTTTTATTTAATTGTGCTAAACCTTATTTACTTTTCTAAGGTTTGCCTATATTATTACTAATGAAATTACTTTCAAGCCCCTAAACTAAAAAACTAGGACCTTCTTTTGCGTAAATAACTTAGAATAAACGCTAAACTGAAAAGGTCTCCAAACTGCGGATGGTAGTAAAAAAAATTGAAATCGAAATATTTTAACACAACCATAGACAATGAATTTGTTTATTGTCCCCTAGGAAAGGTAATTGCGTTTTTAAGTAGCCCACATCGCAAAACTTATTTCACAGACAAATAAACATCGCCAAGGATAAGGGACTGCGACCGTTATTATGGAACGAACAGCTGTTCCGACACCTGCCGCGCCGGCTGCAAAGACATCTTGTCACAATGGCCGCCATCTTTGATTTTTAAAATAGGAACGTGTCTCAATCGTTAACATATGAAAGGTTACTTAAAAAAAATATTTATGACTAGTTTAGTCACATCTTTCGTCATTTTTAAGGTTCCTTACATAAAAGGAAAAAAGGGACGCTTATAGGATCACTTTGTTATCTGTCTGTCTGTCTGTCAGGAACTTTTTTTCTCAGGAACGCGTAGAGCTATAAAGTTGATATTAATATCAAATGCTGTGGTCTCTGGTACCTTGAAGCTGTGAAAAATTCATTCCTCTAAGTGTATGCAATCTAAAGATAATATAGACCGTTTGTGTCACATTTCCTATATATTTGCAAAGTGAACCAAACCTATAGACCAAGAAACATGCAATTTGGCAAGAAGCCTTTATCTTGAAGTACAAGTAAGAGGAAAAATATCGACAACGGTAAATTTTTAGTTACATCACAAATAAATTACAGTGATTTTATCAGATTAAGAACAATCTTATATAAAATAATCATCTTAAAGTAACTTGATAAAGTATTAAGTGATCCTACGAAACCATTAGTGCGCGAGTCTGACTCGCATTTGCCTGGTTATTTTTTTTTTCTTCAGAACTCCAGAGACACATCAAATTTTATGTTTTTCGTTGCCAATATGCAATTTTTAAATACTGTTACTTTTTTAAGGTTCTTAGCAGTTTTTATTTGTCCCAAGAAATCGCCCATAACTTTTAACAAATACGATATTAGCAATTAAGAAATACCAGATAGTAGACAAAAAATATCTATACTAATATATAAAGCTGAAGAGTTTGGTTGTTTGCTTGGACGCGTTAATCTCACGAACTACTGATCCGATTTGAAAAATTCTTTCAATGTTATATAACCCATTTATCGAGGAAGGCTATAGGCTTTATATCATCACGCTAAAAATGTTTACCTAATTTTACGCGGACGAAGTGGCGGGTAACAACTAGTCATATATATATTTATGTACAAAGCCCTTTATCTGCCAAGATGCATCTATTATTTCAAGAAAAAAACCAAGGTCGTTGTTAATTTATTATGTAATGTTAGATACCTCTAAATTCTAATTGCATTTTTCGTCCATGAAGAATACGGCTCCATTTCACAACCGACAATTAATTATCAAGTAATTAATCATCGTTTCAAATCATATGTAACTGTGAGTGAACGGATTAAAAAAATGGACTTCTTTAACGGAATAATACTAAGTATCATGGGCACTATAAAAGAGAATAAAGAAACGAAAAGAATGAAAAGAAAGACAAAAAAATTGTGTGTGACAGCTACGATGCACGACTTTAATTTACTCCTCACACCTTCGTCCACCCTCGTTCATCCTAGCCCACCTTTGGCCACCTTCGCCCGCCTTCCCCCTCATTTCTCTTTCCTCTATGCGTTCGTATAAGAGAAGTTTGCATAACATATGACGCATTCGATTTAACTACCCATATTTTTTTCCTATCAGAGCTATATATTGTTTCTTAAGGAGTAAAATCAAAAATATAACTAACAGTTGTCAATACTATCTCTTGCTCTTGCTATGCTCTTATCTGAGAGAGTAATTATCTATTGCACGATTTTGGGGTCGTGTAGTTTAAAGAATACAAAGTTTAAAACCTTTGTATTCTTTTCTAATATTACCAAAACAGTTTATTATTATTTATTTATTATTCATACAAAATATTTTTAAAGTTTATTACATTACTGGTACCGGTATAAAAATAATACCCTAACGCCTCTTGTCAGCAAAAGGCTCTACTAAAGTTAGAAAATATCACTTTTGTCGTTGGAACTTTGATCCTTAGCTATGAATTTGTAACATTTTCGCAAATTCGAAAACTTCCTATTTAGATTTTTCCGCACACCGGCACTTATTTATACGAACTGAAATAAATTGAATATTAATTAATTGTCGTTTGTGAAACTGGCTATAAAGGTCGTTATTTCGAAGGACGCATGCGAGATCGTACAAGAGCCTTGGTATGCCTTGTTGTGAAGTGAAGCATACTCATAACTTCGCCCCCCATTCATATTCCACATTCCTAACCGGAATCCTAAGCATTACCATGCCAACTTGTACGCACGAGCCATGGCGTTATAAAGGTCAAAACCATTAGCCTCCAATGTCAAATGAGTCAAGAATACGTAAGATAAATAAATGGAATATCATCAGCACATTTAAGGTGAATTGTGCAAAATAATCATCAATATTTGTCATCGTGAGGGTGAAAGCATGACAAAAGCGAATGCCCACCTTTTTATGACTATTAACTATGGAATATTTTTATAGAAGCCAAGATGTAATCTAATATATAAAATTCTCGTGTCACGGGGTGCGTTGCCAAACTCCCCGAAATGGCTCGACCGATTTTCATGAAATTTTGCGTGCATATTGGCTAGGGTTGAGAATCGGTCAACATCTATTTTTCATCCCAACTCAGTCGCAATCAGTAGAGCTCAGTCGAAGTAATTCGAAAGAGGTAGATACGTCAATTCCGACCCTGACTTCAAATTTAATAATTTTGAAAAAAAATTTTTAATTTGACAATTCCAGAAAAATATATTTATAGTCTTATGGGGGACAGCACTCTAATTGCACAAACATTTCTGTGTAGATATTGACGTAATAATGCCGAATATTGTTTTTGAACGCTTCAAAGGTCAAAAATTGCTGTCGGATTTTACTCACAATTATTTTCTATAAGTATCTACATCAAATAATACGAGGAGGTTGTGGCCTAATCAGTGGTCGGCATTTGAGTCGATCTCTAAGTTAAGTTTCTCTGGCTGCGACCGGGTGATAGATGGGTGACCAAAAATTGCTGTCGGATTTTACTCACAATTATTTTCTATAAGTATCTACATCAAATAATACGAGGAGGTTGTGGCCCAGATTCGGAGTGCACAATGCGTGTGACAGCTTTCCTCGGTAACATATTTATTCAACACAACTTTGAGAGAATTCTGCCGACCTCGATTTATTGAGGACTGCATTTAAAATTTTAATGCGCTTCTCTTTGTCAAAAAAATAAAAATATAAGAGGTTATTAATCAAAATATAAACTATTCTATCTCTCAAGTTGGACCAAATTACACATAAATACCAACTTACATGACTATTCAAGAGCAAGATTTATATATGTATGTATAATCTATGTATTCTTGATCGTAACCGAGGCGACTCGCTATTACAAAATAAACAATTTATTTTTTATATTACAAGGGGGCACACGAGCAGGCAGCAAGCACCGAAGTGCCTACCGGCGCCGATGGACATCTGCACGACCAGAAGGTCAGCAGATGCGCTGCCGGCCCTTAATGACGAGTTTAGGCCACCGGGAAGTCTTATGAGGTATTGTTGTCATTAATTGAAAGCTGAAATTAAATTAAATTTACACTAACACTTCTCACAAATATATTTTAATTTATAGAAGTTTAATACGATTATAGCTCTCTGACCTGCGAGAACCGTTGTCTAATTTTAAAACCAATCTAGCAATTTCCCTAGGCGAAGAGTATATAATATCTTTCTTAAGTATTTGGTTTTACAATATACTTTACATGAGACACATGGTTTGTTGAATATAATTCTACAAAATCCTAATATTAGTTGATTTTGTGTTGTTTTTAAAGTAAAGTTTATATATATAAAAAAAAAGGAATAGCTACTTATATAGTTGCAAAGTATTACTTATTTCGTATTCCTTACTTTTGTATGAAATTTTACTGCCTTCGTTGTATTTCAATCTGGTAATTGTAATTTCACTTATTATAAAACATTTATCTTATTTTTTTTTACTTAACGTATTTGCCTCATAGCTACTACTTGTTGTTCAAATCCTACCTATCAGAACGTTTGTTTCAAGTTAAAGAAATGGATATAATATCACTACAGTTACATTCGCAGATGACACTGCTATTTTAGCAGCTAGTAAAAATCCACTAGTTGCAACAGAAAAACTTCAAGAAGGGCTGAACTTAATAAGCAATTGGCTCCAAGCAAACAGGATAAAAGCTAACATCAATAAATATATACATCACAATATATGTACCTAGAGATTTTAATAATAATTTCCATTGAGAAGTGGGAGGTTTAAAATATAAATATACAGCTATAAATATGCTATATATATATATATATAGCATATTTATGGCTGTATTTAAAAGTCAAATAAGTGTAATTTATATTTTAATTTAAAGTTGTTCATGGAAGTTAAGTTTCGAAGAGGCGGAGGAAGATTGTTCCAGCATTTGGTAGTGTGTCTAGCTTTGTCAGGAGAGTTTTGGTAATGTCGTAGACAAGGAAAGGCCAATTTAGACGAGCTGTAAGATAGTATACTATATGAAAAACTCTGTGACGTATTTTATACTAGTAGTCGGAGAGGATTGAAATAAGTAACTAATATTAATTAATTACTTACTTAAATCCTATCCTATTTCAATAGAAAAACCAGAAACAAAATACTAACAACCCAAAGAGCAATGGTATAGGATCAATTCGTTGTCCGTCTGTCTGTCTGTCTGTCTGTCAAGACCCTTTTTCTCAGGAACGGGAAGACCTAATAATTTGAAATTAATACCATATACTGAAGTCTGCGGTCCCTTGAAGTTGTGAAAAAATCAACTCTCCAAGTGATCACAATCAAAAGATATGGCCGTTTATGTCACTTTTCCCATACATTTGCAAGGAGACCCAAAACCTATAGGGTACTTCAAAAGTGTACACGCGAACGAAGTCGCGAGGTACAACTAGTGTGTTATAGTGTGTAATAACAATTTCAATTTACACGTTTGTAACGCTCTACTGTGAAGTTGGGAATTTGGGGGTAATGATGCTTCGATATCGAAATGCAACGTTCACTGAAGCATATCGGAAAGTCAGTGTAGTGAGTGCTTTGGAGGCTGGTAAGGTGATGTAGCATTCAGGTTACCGCATTGCACAGATATTCCATCGTTTCTCGTCTTCAATGGCGAATTTAAGCAAAGAAGTTTAGTGTTTCATGCATAAACAGTAAAAAATGTTAGAAACCGCTATTCGGGTTTTATCTTAATAACTTCAATAAATAATCTTAGCTATCTTCGATCTGTCTAGCGTTCATATAATTCTGTATAAAATGAACGCATTGATAGAATGCTCTCTCTGCAAAGTCAGGTCAATGACTGTCTGTAAATTTTTGTTATATTTATGGAACAAACAAAAAAGACAGGGTTGTGTATATTTTTCGTTATTGGGGACAAAAAATCTTTAAGATTTGAAGGCTAAAGCAAAGTGTTGTCTACAAATAAATAAATATAATAAATACTGTTAAAGGAAAAAAAGGGTTTTTCTATCACTTTAGATCGCCCTAGACAGGCTATTATTTCAATATTTATATCATATTTCTACTGAAAAATGTCTTTATATATACGGTCAATCTGCCCATACTTTAACCTTAACCAACAATAAATCATAACATCCAGACCAGCTGAGTTCTGCATATGTCATATTTACTACAAATATAATGTTATTTCGATTTAACATGGCATCGCATATATAAGATTTTATATACGACTCGGATAATCCCAATATACTGTGGGGATGAGAATGTTGGCTGAGGCTGAAAAGGCTGAGTCATGAATTTATTATTATTTTTAAAAACATTATACGCAGGCTGGGGACGGTTCTCAGTATTTACGAAATTGTGGTTACGCTAACCATAGGTCAGCGTTAACTAGCAATAAATCATACCCAGCCTAGCCGAGTTTCATTGACGTACATATATAAGCGGATGTTAACCAGTTGCGTAGAAATGGCATGTATTGCGTATTTCAGAATGTACTAGTTTGTTGACCTCACAAATATGTTATCCATATATATATCAACCATAATAAGTCAACTACCGATAACGCTCGATTATTAACTTTTTACAATATGTTTTTTTAATTAGCTAAGTTTACGAGATTTCCTCGCGTCCTGGTCTGAGAAGAGTCCACAAAAAAGTCAGTCGAGTATATTTTTTGAATGATCATGTATTGTGGCCGGGGAATTTGTGTAGCTGCGCAAGTTTTGTAGAATTTGGTAGTCTTCAAGGACAAAAATGTACAAACACTTTGAGCTATGTCTGGCTCCGGCATTAGAGCAATTTATATCAACGCTTTTTCATTCTTCAAATAATCATCAACATTATAACAGATTTTTTTAATAAGCTTAACTTTAATAAAAATTTTAAATTTCTTTAAGGACATGTCTCTCATACTATATGGGAGTTTATTATAAAAAGGAACACTATTACACATAAATATAAAGTTGATTTTACGAAATACAATTTCGGAGCGCAGCGTTCCTTGAGGCACGATAGAAAATCAATGCAGTGCTCTGCTTTGTTGGCGTTGTAGCAATCAGTTAAAGTATTGCACAATTATTTCTTGGTTTAGCAGATTTAGGCAAATAAATTGAAGTTTTCTTACTTGATGAATACTAATTAGGAGCCGTGTCCGCGACTTTGTTCGCGGAAAATTAGGCACAAAAAATAGATTTAGTTTAAGCGTTATGATAATAAATATCCTATAGTCTTCCACGATAAATGGGCTATCTGACTCTGAAAGAATTTTTCAAATCAGACCAGTAGTTGCTGAGATGAGCACAATCAATTAAAAAACAAACAAACTCTTCAGCTTTATATATTAACGTATAGGAAAAAATTAAATAATAAAGAGTATAGGTATAACGCGTAACTCATACATTCTGCAGCCACAATAATTCGACGATGGAAAGAGAGAAATCGGTAAGTAGAAACCTGAGGTACAAACCAAGCAAAGTTCGCATCCCGATCCCGCTATGTCAAGTCGTATTTTAGCACAAGAAACAAAAAAACATAGGAATAACGAAAATACAGAGCATACTTAAATAATTCCTCCTTAGAAGTCAAAGGCTGGTTCCTTTTGCAAAATTCTTCTCATGGGAACTGGTATTATGTCGCAAATGAAAATTACAGACCAGTTGGGGCTGTCCTATACAAACAGGGGACAAAGTAATCCGTCTTCATTTGAGGGGAGGCAGTATATTGACTTCATAAAGAAATATTAAGTTTTTACGTTCATAGTTATATAACCATTGGTTTTAACACAAACTAGATAAGTCCAAGAAACCTTATAACTTTAACTAGTAAGTCAAATTTTTAATAGCTAACAGGACTTTGTTCGCAATTTTACACATCTTTTTCCTAGCGTTATCCTGCTCTAGTACCAGGATCTCTCTGTCTCCCCTCCCCCCCACTACCGGTGATGCTGTCGAGGCCAATAGGGCCAACAGCAGAAACCACACAAAAATAAAAAAAAAATAAGATGATCAACTGCCGTCTAATGTCATCTCCTGAACCTCATGATCCCTACAGTATAAATAATAATAAATATATACAGGACTATATGACACACGGAAGTCTGTTCCTAAGGGAGACAACTTAATGCCTGTGTTATAGGTAACAGCCGCCTGTTATACACATTTAACGCGCTTAAACGAACAAGCAAACAAACTTTTGAGCTTTATATATCTGTATACATATAAAAGAAATCTGATGACATTAGGTGTCAAATTAATGTCAATGTACTTTATATAAGTTACTGTTAGTGTCAATAAAATAAATAATCAAAAAAAAAACCCTTAAACTTCTAATATTTCTAACTAATTCATCTAGTTTTTTGAGGAATTCAGTGATAGGGAAAATTTTCGGGTTAGATTTGAATAACAGCGTGTGCTGGTACATCTGGCTTGTTGAGTTCATTTGTACAATTCCGTCTTCATTGCTCATTTCGGTTTCCCTTTGTGTGATTTGCTATTTAAAGCGGCCGGTTTTTAGACTTGTTTGCTATAATTATGATTGCACACGCATCGTCTACTTATGAAATTATATCGTGGAAAATCTACGGTCGGGAAATGTCGAGCAATAATTCATTCCTTTCCTGTGAAATTAGTTTACAGAATATAATTTTAAAAACAACCAATAAATTAAAATCATTACTGACACATTTTATAGGGGTTGCAGTTTAAAACGGAACACGGTCCAGTATACTGACATCCTTATTGAATTATTCCATTTTTCGAAAACTACGATTCATCTTCACCCACGATTTTTTAATAATATAATACTGTTAAATAGCTAAATAAACTTTTAAATTTTTTAACAAGATTGGTCATAATTGCCAGAATTTTAAACGTCAATATTTTGTGAGAACAAAAGCTCCTTTAAATATCAGTACATTATCAGATAAAACAGACGAAGCCATCAAAGCACAATGGAAATATTCTCAGAGCTAAACACGATTGGTCATAATTGCCGGAATTTTAAACGTCAATATTTTGTGAGAACAAAAGCTCCTTTAAATATCAGTACATTATCCGATATTACAGACGAAGGAACCAGGCGCGCTCGGGAGGCGCCGCAAGTCGGAATCGACAGGAAGGTGCGTCCTGAGCGCCCTGACACCTCTGCCCATATTTTACAAAAAACACTACATACTAAACTTTGCTTAACGTAGAGTATGGATACAAAAGGGCCAAGTAACTCTGCTTAACGTAGAGTATGGATACAAAAAGGCCAAGTAATTGAGAACAGATTTAGCAGGAAGGAGAAGATTAATAAAAAGTCCAAGGATGGTTTTTACGGCGAGAAAAAATCGAATAATTGCCGGGAAAACCCTAAAAACAGCCCTTTTCTTTTTTCCATACAAACGTTTTATAACTAAAATGTAGAGTCAATTTGAACTTATGGGGACGGGAACGGGAACGGGGATGGCATTGTGACCTAAGATTTACCCTAATAAAATTTGTATTTCAATAATTCATAAGTGTAGAACGTTTTCGATTACAAATCGTAAATTATAGGGTTGGCCCCAACACTGTTTGAAAAAAAAATATTTTATTATTGAAAAAAAATTATAATTTTATGTAATATAATTTAAGTAAAATTTAATTGCACGAAGCCTTCTAAGTAATATTTTTTTTTAAATATATACAGGACTACATGACACACGGACGTCTGTTCCTAAGGTAGGCAACTTAATGCCTGTGGTATAGGTAACAGCCGCCTGTTATACACAATTCAGTGTTAGATAGCCTATTTATCGAGGAAGTTTTAGGCTATATATCATGTCCCTAAAATTTTATCTATTTTTTTTTACCTAATTTTATGCAGATAAAGTCGCGGGCACTGCTAGTTCCTGGATACAGATCTATTCTAAAATAATAACCAATCCCGTACATGGATGTTTAATTGCCATTTTTGCAGATTTATCGACCTTAGTTTTATGCATATTGGAAAAATTGCTTGGGCAGGACATCGTTTGCCGGGTAGTACATCTTTATTTCCTACTCTTCTATGATAAAAAAAACTTAATTTTTTTTAAAATAATCTGGATGAATGTTCGCGATTTTACTTCGACGTTACATTCACGTACACTTCAATTTTATTCATATGTCTTTGCAAACTATTAAAATATACAATAGTCAAAACGCATGAAACATTAAATAAAAATGGCCAAAAGCGTGTCAAGACACTATTTTATCGATCAGATTGTTATTGGTGAAGTGGCATAAAAAAGAAACAGAGCCACCGAAGGAGTTCAAAGTCACCCCATCCGGCCGGAAAGTTTTTTACCAGTGCCGGCCCGAGATAAATTTTGGGATGGAGCGAGATTCAATATCCATAAGGCGCGTGTTCACATTCTCATTTTTAAAAGCAATATTTAAATAATAACGTGATTAACTTGTGAATTGATTAATTAAGATTTTTGTCCTCCCCCCTGCCCGTTGTCACACAATGTCACGTTTCGATGACCCCCTCCGTCCCCCTTAACGTGTGACGTAATTGGATGAACCCTAAGTAGTATAAAACCAATGACCGTATAATAATGTACGGCAAAAGAAAATTAAAACCCATGTATTTATGAAATGGAAATTCGTATGATGCATATGTATTAGGAATTTTCTATACCATTGTGTGCTGTAGTTTATTGACTTTAACACTGTTATTGAAAGTCTATTGATGCCTTTCTTATAGCAAAATCAGCGTATTCTAAACGGAGAAAACCGTATAATAAAAAAATGCTGTATGGGAATATTGACTTCAGAAAACACAGAAACTGCCTTTGTAGCTTAATATATGTCATATATACTACTACTTATGTACATATGAACATAAATATTGATTTATTTTGTAAGTTTATAGTAATATATAAAGCTGAAGAGTTTGTTTGTTTGCTCTAAAGCGCAAATCTCAGGAACAGGTCCGATTTAAAAAAAAATCTTTCACTTTTAGGTAGTCCATTTATCGAGGAAGGCTGTAGGGCTATATATCGGCATGCTAAAATTTACTACTTTATTTATAAATAGACATTAATATAAAAATATTAAATTACCTAGTCAGCCACTATTGAAAGAGTTTGCATAATTGCAAGGATATTTTTTTAATAACATCCTATTTAATGTCCTGTTGCAGTTCATAGTCCTCCTGTATTGATACTCGAGAACTAGTTTCGATTCGGCTACCTTCACCGAACGCTTTGTGGCTTTCTTTTCATTCGACACATTTAAAAAAAGAGCTTACTCGTTCGACAGTTTTCCTTAATGAGGAATCTAGGCAAGAAGAAGAATATTTTGTATTTTAAGCATAAAAGAAGAAGAATATTTATTGGAAAAATGTTTTAAAATTCAGCAAGTAATATTAGATTAACATGGTATCAACTCCTTAATAAGGCGATCTCATGCCGACGTGGAGTAAGGCACAAATGGGACATCTCACATGCAAACGACTTCCATAATCTAAACAAGATCGGCACGGCTCTTTGAAAATTGCACGTCCAGCAATATTGTAAATTATACACGCTTTTACCACTATGTATATTAAGCTATAGAATTTAAACAAAGGAATCACCATAAACTTGCTTACGTTAACTATTTTAGGAACCGTCATTTCTGCAGGCTAATTTTCTTGCAATGTGTTTAGGGACATTGTTTAAAGAAGAAATTTGCAAACATTATAATTTAAAAGATACATTCTTTACCTAATTTTATGTCAAATGTATCATGATAACTGCGTAATAAATATGTATCTTTCAGTGAAAAAGAAGACTTTAAATTTTCTATTATTTTTTAATATAGTTTTTAACCTTTCGATCGTTACCTTTTATATCTAATCTCCGCGGCGACGTTCCGCGCAGATTTTTAATTGTATCGCAAACCTTAAGTTTTGTATGTACATAGTAACTGTAATATATTCTGTTACTATGTACATACAAAACTACCATGTATATATTGAATTGACTTGTATGTATTACTCAAACTCGAAATCGTTTCTTCATATAGACTTTTTATAAGTACCTATACCTATACCTAAGTCATATGTATAAATATTATTATTTTTTTAAATCACTAGTAAATAGATTGGTGATAAAATTTACGACTTAAAAGCTATGTTTACAAGTGTTCTTCGCGTCCTGCACTGAGAAGAGGCCACAAGAAACCGGGTAATGTTTTGTCATTACTAGTTTCACTATAATTCAGATTTGATTTTTAATGAGTTTTTAAATTTATTTAAAAATATCTCCCGAATGTCATAGAGTTTTTTATAAAAACGTGTACAGTTTCATTTAAATCTGGAGTTAACTTTACGCAGCCTAGGGAGAGTGCATTACTAGTTGCTTTTTATTTCTAAGATTTTTACGAGTAAAATCACCCACTTTTAAAGTGTGTGTGTGTGTGCAGTGAATCCATGGAATGCTAAGAAATTCGTCTCTCAATTTATCATACATAAAAAAATGTAATGCCTAAAAGTAGTGTTTTTAATATTACAAACGTTTTGGCAAAGATCTATATAACTGTTTGTAAACAATTCAGTGCAAAGTAGTCCCAAAATTTGTCATAGCATATGCCATTCCTCCGTTGCGATATCGGGCAACGCTAGGATTATATTAGTATTCAAAGGTAGACTTATGCGCCCTATCTGTCAAAACCATCGTTATTATATCATCGTTTCCTAGTAGAGCCGCCTGCCATTTAGTGTTTCGGAACTTCCTCAAATTGTTGGAGCCGATTTAGATATTGCTTGACGTCACTGCTTATATAGTCTAGGATCCGTCATTAAAGTCAGACATTTGTTAAGGAATTTTATCCTATAAGGTCGCAAAGAACAAAGTCCATTGTTATTTTTAAACAATGGGAAGCAAATTGTGAATTAATTAGTAGTAGAGTAGAGAGTAGTAGAGTTAGTAGACTAGATTGTTTTTTTAAAATGTGTTTCTGTTGTATTGTAGGTCAGCGATTACAATTGGTGAAAACGGACGATGATGGATGATGATGATGATGGATGAGGATGTACTTCGATCACTTATACTGTGGATCGAAGAGGATGTAGCGGGCTTTCCTAGCCTTTCTATTCTACTCTGTTTTTGAAGCAACGGGACTTACAGAAAATTGTCTCTTAAGCAGAATATCGTTAATATATCTTAAAATATGCTGTGGTTATGTGTCCTCACGCCAACAAGCTGTCTGACCGCTATGGTTCCTTCCTCTGCAACGCGATGGACCCGGCACCCGCACGGTGAATCCATGGAATACTAAGAAATTCGTCTAATATATGTATATAAAGTATGTGTCAAATTGTTTGTCCGCAATGGACTCCTAAAGTTCTTAACCGATTTTAATCAAATTTGCGCACTGTGTGCAGTTTGATTCAACTTGAAAGATAGGCTAGCTTACATCTCAATTTATAGTCACAAATAAGATGTTGCAGATACGATACGAATTGTTTTATTGCTCGTATAATATTTATTTGTGTAATATTTTAGAACGATGTGTATTTTTTTGTAGTTCTGGCACTAATAAATACACACGTGAATACCTCTGATAAAGTTTTGCATATATGTACTTTGTTTCAGATACATAAAGGATATTGGGTAATATTCATTCAGAAGAAAGTATTATTGTCAAGAAATAGGGTAAAAGCCCGAGCTACTTTTTGGGCTTTGAACATATAGGCCCTTACACCCAAAATATAGTTTTGCCATTGAAACGAAAAGAAGAAGACGCTCTAGCTCTATGTTCGTATGGTCTACACCCACTGTTAGACCGCTTTACATCAAACAAGCGAAATCTCATTCGACCCTTATTCTATAAAAATCTTTTAGTTTCAACAAATGTAGAGCATTCTTTCCTTGTTCTGTCTGCGTTTACAGAGATCACCCGGTCGCAGCAAGAGCTACTTAACTAAGCGATCGGCTCGAATCCCGACCACTGATTAGGCCACGAACTTCTCTAATATTTATATTAATAAATATCTATAATAGGTATGACGACAAATTTTGATAAATAGGCTTACCATCTTCTCTAATGTCTTATTGCAAAAAATTTAATATTTCTGTAGAAATTAACGTTTTTATAGCAAAAAACACATTAACAATTTCAGGATATTCGAAGTGGCTGAACCGATTTTGATGGAACATTCACTGACAAAATTGAAGTTATAACAAATAGCAGGATATTTAATATTAACAAAAAAAAAACATCGGAATCATCTATTCCGAAAAAAAGTAAGAACCCTCGAAATTAAACAAAATCTAGCAACCGAGTTTACAGAGAGAGATGTACGAGGTAAAAAAAATTAACAAATCACAAAGTCTTGGTCGAATATAATGTTATATGTTTATTATCAATCTCTCATTTGATACTTTCATAGGCGATACTTAAATCAGGTTTTTATGTTTGGACATTTTCTGTCGGTGAGTGTATTCTATCGGTTCTACATTACTCTGCAGATGAAATTTACACAAATTTACTCATACACATTTTTACACAACTCGATTGAGTCCAGTCTTAGGTCACTTTTAGGGTTTAATTGAATGGTACACTTTATTTATAGATTGCGGAGTGGGTGCGACAATACCCCAACGGCGGTGGGGTTTGAACCGGGTACCTTGCGGATTTCAGTCCATACCTTATATATATAGTGAGAGCCCATATGTCAAATCAATTAAAATTTACAATCACCTGTCAGAGTATATACGAAATATAAATGACCTGAATATGTTTATTCGAGAATTAAAAAAAATATTTAATTGAAAATTCCTTTTACAATCTAGAAGAATATTTTAAATGTGGAATAATTTTGAGGCTGTCCGATGACGTATGACGCGCTTTGGAACTGGTTGACACACCGCCGGCGGGGCGTAAGGATACGATTGGGGCAAAGATGTCTTATCGGGGCCTAGATGGGGCACTTTGTAAATATAAATCTCAATTGATTATAATAATTAATATATAAAGTATTTAGGAACTTGGCGTAACGATGTGACTAGGGCAAATATGTCTTATATAGAAGGGTCATTAATTATATTAAAACACATTTTAAATGTCTTCATTCCAAAGATGATATAATCGCTCCGTTACACCAATTTTTTTCACGTGATTAAGCATGACATGTCCATTAAAGGTTCTGTACAGACACTTTTATTTATATTATTAAATTATTATAGTATTCGATTAACTTCTCAAAATCCAATATACCGTATGTGTCGATTATTTAACAGATATGTTACCGAAGGTCATAATATGAAAAGAAAATTTATGAGTATTTATCGTTATAATATTATAAATTTCTGTTGAATTTTATACTGCGCGTTAATATGGCGAAAAAAAATGCTTAAATTAATTCCACAATTAAGTGTAACTGTACACGTTTTTATAATACTTTGTATATACTAGTTTTGTAGAACTTTGTAGACTTCAAGGACAAAAATGTACAAACACTTTGAGCTATGTCCGGCTCCGGCATAACAACTGGTCGTGCAGATGTCCATGGGCGTCGGTAGGCACTTCAGTGCCTGCTGCCTGCTCGTCTGCCCCCTTGTAACATATAAATACATACATATGGATAATACACCCAGACTCGAGGCGGGAATCGAACCCACGGCCCCCGGAGCGGAAGCAGTGTCACTGCCCACTGCGCCAACGGGCCGGTCAAAAATTCTCAGCGGATTGTTATTTTCCAGGAGCCAGAGCGGCTACACTGACCGCTCATATCAATAGCAATAATTAGCCGAAACCCAAGAAAACAATTATTAACTAGATATAGCCGGCTAGTCGAAATTACTATAAATCTGTAGCTCTTGTATATGCGCATTTTTACAAGGTATTTTAAACTATCTCGCTTGCCAAGGATTTCCGCAAACTAACGCCTAAGAAGTTCATTTTAGAATCTATGGTATTTGATATTTCTGTTAATAAATCACACGTGCGAAGAAAATATCTGAGAAAAGACTATTATACGTTTCTGACAGTCTCATAATAGGTGTTGGGTTTTCTCACGCGAGACAGTTTTTCGAAGAAATTCCACTCGAGGTTCCTGAGAAAACGGTAGCAGGTATTTCACACCTACCTTCATACGCTTAAAATATATTCAAAGTCAAAAATATTTTTAACGAATAAAACTTAAAATATCAAAAAGCAAGTTTTATTTGAAAATTCTAATATTGTTTCATGCTTCTTTAAACCCGCACCCACTCATATGACGTTTAACTATTCCCGCCTTAAAAAACTTTTTTTTTATTTGACAGATGGCAACGGTTCGTTTCGTCATAATATATTATATTTACAAAGGCTTTCTTACAAGCGCTTGTGATCGTCATATTTAATTTGAAAATTTGTGACACTGAGGTTCTTTTCTTGTACCAATTTTGTTAAAAAAATAAGACAACTATTTTTGCCTAAAAGTAACACTAGGAAGATTTTTCAAGTAGGACTTTTTAGGCCCACTACCCCTCTCCTCTTCTATCTAGGGTTATCCCGGTATCGTACTAGGGCCAATTTAAATTGCAGAGGATGTGGCTGTGGAGCCAGTTAAGATGACCGACTGCATCATCATCCATGTATTTTTTTTTCTTAAACAAGGGCCAAACGGGCAAGCGGTTCACCTAAGCGTCTACCGATATCGATGGACAACTACAAAACCAGAGTGGTTGCAGATACGTTGCCGGCCTTTGAGATATAAGTATGCTCTTGTCTTGAAGGTCCCTAAGTCGTATCCGTTCGGAATTACTGAAGCTGGCAACTGATTCCATAGAGAAATAGTGCGATGGATTTCTCCATAAAATTGCACATACATACATATACACACATACTCCCACACACTCAAACGCATATTATATTCTATCTGTAACCTATGGCAGCTCTTGAATAATAGTTAAAATTGTTAGTTATAGATAAAGAAAATCTGTCTGATAAAGAAAGTCTTAATTAGTCTAAGTTTCTTTTTTTTTATAAAATAAGCTGTAGATTTTTGTTTCATAAATAAAATAAAATGTAAAACACTTTTACATGCACGTACAGGGCTGAAATGCATAATTAGGTACAAAAACTTAACATTAAAAATTATTCATTATTTATTATTCAAATTATTAAAAATTATCTATGCCTATAAAGATATCTACAGATTTAGACTATTTTAAATAATGATGGGTTTACCATGTCCTACGATATTCTCTATGATATTCTCTATACGTAGAATTAAATAAGATATTATTGTAAACATACTTTTGTTTACGGAATACTGCATGTCCACAAGTTTGATATTTTTTATGTTACATTAAGTAATGTCATATTCTGTTTGTGTGTCATAAATAAATAATAATAAATAATGTAAGGTCTCCCACCAATGGCCGCCTTAGACCAGGTAGGCCGAGGAAGAAGTGGCGCGACGACATGGAGGCCTTTGCGGGAAAGGAGTGGATTGGTTTAGCTCTGGATAGAGAAGAGTGGTCTAAGTGTAGGGAGGCCTTTGCCCAGCAATGGGACATTATAGGGCAATTAAAAAAAATGTAAGATCAAAAAATTATTTTAATTGTAAGTGAGGCCCCACCTGACGATTTTTACCGCTATATTTTACACCCGTTAATCGTTATTCAATCAATTAATTATCGAACTGTACTAGCGGTTACGTTATTTCATTAACTTAGTTCCAAACTAATAAAAGTATTAGCAAGAGTACAGTTACTAAACAGATGTACTATTTAAACTAACGTTTTGCTTGTCCGCGGTGTATTAACAGTTTTCTTAACCAGTTCATTGCCCACCGCTATATGTTACACCTGTTACTATGTTATTTGATCAACTATCAAATTGTACTAGCGGTTAAATTAATTTTATTAACTAAGTTACAAACAAATAAAATGACATTACCAAGAGTTACAGTTCCTAAGCAGATGTACTATTTTATCCGTAATTTTGCTTGGCCGCGGTGTTTTAAAAGTTGACTTAACTAGTTCATTGTTAGGAATACGTTTCACCTGCTGAGGAGGTCATGGCCTAATCAGTGGTCAGCATTTGATTCGATCGCTAGGTTAAGTTGCTCTTGTTGCGACCGGTTGATCGATGGGTGACCCATTCTAGCACTGGTTTATATTTGATATCCGACCTCCTCCGTGTTTAGGAAGGGACTTAAAACAGTGGGACCCGAATCGATATCGATATCGATATTAATCGTAAGGTTGTAGAAATCGTGGGGGTTCCGAGGATGAAGTCAGATGGCAATCGGTTATCTTAACTCGCATGCTGTATGCATCTATTATTCTACTAAGTAGAATCTACTTTACACTTCTCGACCGTCAAAACGGGCCATATATTGCTTATTTTCCATATTCATATATCCATGCCAATGGATATGTGAATATGGAAAGAATATACTGGTTACAATTTAATATATTATTTTTTTGTAGATTATTAACTATCGGTAGATTAAAGTAATTAAAGAAACTTAAACTGTTTACGTTACATAAGGGGCCTAATATGGAGCCTTGGACAACACCACGATCCACATTAAGTGGTTTTGATCTGACACTTCTTCCATATTCATTTATAGACTCGACAATCTGCTGTCGGTCCTTAAAATAACTATTTACTTCAATTTGTATGGAGATTGACCAGTATAACAACGTTACCGCTAGGTGGCGCTGATCAATCTCCATACAAATTGAAGTAAACTTTACCAACGCGTAAAAGTTAGAAACGCTGAGCCGGTATACGAGTTCCTCCCATGTAGACCCGCGCCGGTTCGGCCTTATGTCGACGTTCATCGCTCGCTCGCCATATTTAGCCATTTTTTTAAGTTTAACAACGGTCTTCTATTCTTCCAATAGTTGTTCTCGGTAAGACTACCGATGCATTTTGCTTTTGCAGTAGTCTTTAACAATGATTTTAGGAGCATCATTTAGCAACGTTAGCATAATAAAAAATTCCCGTTTAAGGTAGTCAGGATTCTCGCAAGTTTACGCAGATGAAGTCGTGGGGAACAGCTAGTATATAAGACTAGCAGTGCCCGCGACTTCATCCGCGTAAAATAAGGTAAAACATGTTAGATTCGATTTTAGCGCAACCATATTTAGCCTACAGCCTTCCTCGATAAATGGGCTATCTAACACTGAAAGAATTTTTCAAATCGGACCAGTAGTTCCTGAGATTAGCCATGTTAAGCATTTGGCAGTTATTATTTACAGATATCTTATCGTATTGGGCAATCAATTGCTTTTTAGATTTTCTACAATCCGATAAATAAGTATGTTTTGTACCGAGTTTTAATCGAAATCTAAATGGGCTTCGTAGGTAATTTCGTCTCCATTGTGTATTAAACGCTAGTACATAATTAATCTATAAAATATGTCAATATCGACTTCTTAAAACGGCCCACTTGAATCTGTGCCCAAATGTTTGATGAAAAACAATACAACTCACCATAATAATAATTTTTTCTTTAACACTTAAGTCTGCATCTCCTATTTCAGCCCGCTTCTTTCTGATTACCTGCACAGATAAAAAATATTGTAAGCTAACTTTTTTTTTTTTTTTTTATTTTACAAGGGGGCAGACGAGCAGGCAGTAGGCACCGAAGTGCCTACCGTTGCCCATGGACATCTGCACGACATAGAACCAAATGTCCGTTACTTATCAAAATATACTATGTAGGTACAGTCGACCAAGAAATTGGTTTGCCACGCTAATATCGAATGTCGTTTGCACGTCAATTAGTTTAAAGACTTATTTTTGCTTGTTATGCATTACGTTAATAACCTAACTAACAATAACCCTTAGCAAAATTTTCTTTAAGTAGGAACTGTCATCCAAAATGATAAAGCACTTTCTTGGTCGACTGACTAATTCGTGGAAACCAGGATCCGGTCAGATATCGACCTATTCACGGCAAGAATAATAGGTTATTTTATAGAGTGTTCGCGTATGAACTGATGCAAATAGCGTTCCGATGGCGGTCACTGCATTTATTATTTATTGATAAATCAGAACATAAAATAAATTCCTTAAGCTAAAAACTAAAAATAATGAGATGATGGCTGATTATAATAATAATTATCTGTATATTAATTAGTGGATCGCTCCGGCATTTGTTATACGACGTAAACAACTATCAATAATTTGTTTAATAAAAGGAAAACCGCCTTCAATAAACAAGGAAAAAAAATTAGTACTTTCATACAATTTTGAAGACATATACTGATGTGTTGAAGTCGGTACTAAGCCAAATAGGTTATCTGCTAAACCGATGGCACCGAAACACCACCGTAAGCCAACTAGACGCACTGCTCTTATGACGATGCTCCTCGACCCTTTTGTATCTTTTGTGCTCGCCCCTTCCCTTTGTTCTCTCAGCTGCAGTGCTCAAAGATCCAAGTAAGTAGCTCCATGATCACCCGCAGCCTTGGATAGGCTTTGCCGAAGAGATTCATTAAATAAACATATGAATATAAGAAATTTACTAGTCTCTTTGCACAAGGCAATAATTTTAAAGTTTCCTTGTCAGAATAAATTAGTCATGAAAAATCATAACGCAGTTGATGTGGCTAAGTTCTGGGCCGACACAATTTAGTGCTTGCTAACGAAACGCTAAGAAGAAGAAGCTCAGCCATTGCTCCGGGTGTAGAGGAGTTTAGCTCTTGTATACTACTGGAAGACTAAGGGAACATTCGTTCTTCATGCAAGAAAGGGGCTGGTGTGGTGCTCCGCAATCGCTCTCTGGCGAATGTCTTAGGCCCCACTTATTACCATTTTTAAAATGAATACTGCATAATATCAAAACTTACTATGGGAAGGGAACACTCGTAGTGAAGGTGACTGTTGGTCACTATAAAGAGCGCTCTTAAACCTACACCCGGGTCACAAGTCCCGGGCACTGCTATGGTTCCTTTTTCTGCACAGAATGGGCCAGGCACCCGCCTAGTGAATCCATGGAATGCTAAGAAATTCCGTCTCGTCTCAATAACCTTAATAGTTGCAATTTAATAAACATTACTAGTAATTTAGATCACTTATAACTTCATAACACGATGCGAGTTTCTGCTCCGTTAGACCCATTACTTCCAAGTTTAGTGCACATGCAGTTACAACAAATTTCTTGAACGATGAACATCTGGAGTATTATAATTAGTGAACACAAACCTTATCTATGTGCCAATTTTATTTCTCCGTGTCCTTCTTGTCGTTGCAATGGCCAAATATAAATGGACATTTTGATATGGTTTATATTTTTGGGACCAAAAATGTAGCCAATTTAATGGACCTATCGGCGGCGACCATAAAGTATTCCTTACATCAGAGAAAGAGATTTCTTCTTATATGCCATGTTAATCTACATACAATATGTTAGCACTTTATAGGATTCTGTAGCCCTATAAGGAACCCTTGTAGTTTCATTCTGCCCGTCCGTCCATCCGTACATTCGTCCGTCCGTCTGTCCGCCTGTAAGGTGGTCTCCGGCCTGGGGCTTACAAACTATTAGAGTCTTTCAATTTTCTATGTTGGTAAAACGTGTTAAAAGCTCTCAAGGAAAATTATTTTGGGCGAAACGGAACAACATTTAAAGTTATTAAACAAACACCTTTATCGCGTATCAGATTCGGAACCCTTCTGTATAAGCGTGTCCGAAATCTCTCTAAGCCTTGTTATTGTACGTAAACATCGAATTTTCAAGAATTTTGTAACAAGGGATCCCTTATTACGTATATACACAAGTACAAAGGAAGGCCTTATTACGTATTTTTGAAGAGAGAGCTAAAAGATATGAATCGCTTCATTGAATTAATTTCTATCGAGTTCCATTTTATCACTTCAAAAAAGAACTAATAGGACGAATTCGTAAAAAAGGCAAATTAAAACAATTAAACTATAATATTTTCAAAGATAAATGAATAAAGGACAAAGTTTTATTCAATAATCTTGCCAACTGCCGACCCCAGCGTCGGTTAATTAAAATTGGTTTTCCCTTTGAGATATTGACCGGACTTTTCTTTGGCTTCTTTTAGGATTTTTAATGCTATTTTACTAGTAGTATATAGAGTTAGTTCCTACAATATAATTGAAACAATAAATTTAATGTACTATATACCTTTTGTACCCTTAGGTGGTCAGAAGGCAATATTATATAATTTGAGTTGAAATAAAATAATGTTTTATGGATGTCAATGAGCTAGAAGTGGTTCGGCGTAATGGATAAATGTTTTACTCTGCATGGATTTTACCAAAATCTGTTTTATATATTAGGACTACTGTATTATTAGATTCTTGTTAATGATGAGAACAATGATATCGGCGACTTAACTCACAAGTGCTTTTATTGGCCTACCTTATCACCTTCTATGTTAATAGGCCGATCCGTTTATGACTTTTATGACATAAGATTTTGATTAAAATGTACTTTAAATGAACCTATACTTTATTGTCAGCTTAATAGAGTTCGTTTCTGCCAAATAATATGTCAACGTTGTACCCTTTGACGTTGAACAACTTTGAATTGTTAATGAAATTTCATTATGTATCAGATATATTGGATTGTTACTAAATCCCTTCAAGACGTTTTATACTGTATGGGCGAATAATTATAGGCATTCCTTTTAGATGATAAACATCTGTGACGTCATCTATCTACATATATGATATCACGCAACGAATCAAAATTATTTCGGGGAGATTTTTCAACCATCATTTAGTTTCAATCGTTCATCGCTACGACAGCTAGAGTATGCCTACTATTTGAAAAAAGTAACTTGAGCCAGATTTTTTTTTAATTTTTGGACTCTACAAATTAATGATTTTCCAACAAATTTTCATATTCTCTATCCGCGCGAAGTCTTCCTGGTTCCTTAAACTCCGTATAAATGAAAAGTTAACTCAATTCCGAATCTTATTAGCACAGCATTGAGAAACAGCGCCAACCTTAAGAAAAAACAAGTTATAATTAAAAGATAGCAAACGCTGTCTTTTGAGATTTATTCAGCGTGAAATCAGCTTCTGAGACGTTGATTCTATATTAAAAATGCAATCTTTTAAGACAAAGAACTTTAAACATGGCGGTTTATTTGTTCACTCCCTGTTATCTTTGAGATAGAAAAGAAAATGTTAAATAGCCGATACAAGGAAATCCAAGCGTAAATTCAAAGATTACAACATTTAAATTGAATTTTTTTTTGCATGACGATCAAAATGGATAAGTGATTTGCTGGAATATAAATAAAACCCCGGTGGCCTAAACTCGTCATTAAGGGCCGGCAGCGCATCTGTTGGCCTTCTGGTCGTGCAGATGTCCATGGGCGCAGATTCAATAATTGCGCTCCCCTTACTCGACCTGCTCATATTTTTAATATATAATAAATTTAAAATATTATTAAGAGGTGCGGGAGTGTGTGTGTGTGTGTGTAAATGGGCGCGTGTGGTCGTAGACTCAATTATGCTATTTTTATTTATATTTTAAATCATATCGTTAATTATATTTTATTTTAAATTTACATAGCGTAGCAAATCCTCTGTCTCGTCGTAGTTTAATAGTCTTAGACTTAGCAGTAAAGTCAGTAATAGATTTCGTTTCGTTGAAGTCGGAGGTATAAAATCAATTGGAATTTCATTAATTAATTAATTAAACCTCGTTAAGTCCAAATCGAAGGTCTATAATAGATTTGTCAATTTTATTTTTACAAAAAAAAAAACATTTGGATAAGCAACAGAATGTGAAACAAAATCCATTTTTTACGTGCTCGTTCATTGCGGTGTTGCGTTGCTGGCTTTGTATGTATGCTCTTGAATGAAAATTTGTCATCTTATAAATATAAGAATTTATGTGGACGTTGAGCCTTGCTCGTGACCGATTAATCACCCCAAAACCCCCTGCATACTAAAGTTCATGAAAATCGATTACAGCTGTTTCCGAGAGAGAGACGAATTTCTTAGCATTCCATGGATTCACCGTGCGGGTGCCGGGTCCATCGCGTTGCAGAGGAAGGAATTTAACGTTATTTTGTAGCTGGTTATTTATTTTTTTAATTGAAATAGGATCGAATCTGCAAGAATATATATATATATATACTTATGCACAAATACAACAAAACCTATATTACTTATAACACAGACATTAAGTTAACTGCCTTAGGAACAGAAGTCCGTGTAACATATATTCCAGTATATATTTATTTATTCCGATCCCAAAGGACAACTGCACAGCCAGAAGGCTTGTGGCGTTACTTGTACGTTAGCTCGCGGCAACGTTTCGTCTAACTACTAATATATATTGTTTGTTATAATTTTGAATTTTAAGTATTCGAATTTTAAAATATACTCGCTTCTGGAATTCGCCGTTTTATTGGGTAGGACCCATTGTAGGCGCTACAGAGTACTTTTTTATGCTACTATAGCATCCCTTCCTTACCCACATGAGTTTACTACTACTTTCAACAATTGCTAAACAATAAAAAAAAAAATCGACGCTACAGTCTTTTTTCTATTTCAGCAAATTCTTCTTCAATAGTGTTAGTCTTGTCAAATCCTTAGTATCAATTGTAGTTAATAAATACCTAAATAATTTCTGTAGGTGTTCTCCTTAAACAGATCTTTCGGCTTGTAGAAATGGAATCTGAAGGGCAGAAATATCTTGACGTCCGGTCGCTCTTGGAGGATGGCTTTGTCGATTGGTCCACCCAGGTTGTTGAGGGAAATCGACAGTCAAATCTCGCCCATTATTCGATATTGCTGTTAACACAAAAATAATTCATTTTCTTTAATAAATTTCTTTTGTAGAAGTTTCGTTGAGTTTTACAATAAATATTAAGATTGCATACAAATGTTTTTTTTTATGTTACAAGGGGGCAGACGAGCAGGCAGCAGGCACCGAATTGCCTACCGGCGCCCATGGACATCTGCACTTGCTATCGGTACTTCGGTAATAATATAAAACCTCTTTTTAGCGACTTTGAAAAGAAAAAGTGGTATTTTTTTGGCCCAAGTCCCGGTATTTTAAAGTACATTGAAAAAATATTTAAGAATTGACACTTCTCAAAGTTAATATAGTTAAAGAATTTATTTCCCAAAGAATTTGGTACAAAATTCACTTACAGAGAAAAACAAAATTATAACTTACAATATTTTGTATCATAAAAACATTTCTCTATTAGCCATTGCTTTAATTTTCTTTTAAACTTTGCTTCATTTGTTTCCTCTTTAATATAGGGTGGTATTTCGTTGTAGACTTTTATTGATCTAATTAGTGGACCACGGCTAGACAATTCAAGCTTGTGGCTAGGCAAATCCTCCAATTATAATAGGCATAACTATAAAAAAAATTATAATAAAAGCATGAGCTGTAACAATAGTATTATAACCCCTTGCTCCTACCTCTACCGCGTATAAGCTGGTTTTATAACCGTTTTTAGTGAACTCATTGGTTAGGTCAAAGTGCTTGTGCATTTTTATCAGATGGTGTTTCAATTCTCGTTATAATTATGTAATAAAGATAGGTGCTTAATTTTTAACTACAATTCCTCAATATTAGTTGAAGTGAGGCCATACGTTGCATAGCTAATTTGGTGTTAGATAAAATTAGTTGGTAGCCTTATGACTTTAGACGTAAAGCTGTGGCTCTTTAGTTCCAATGATTAAGAAATAATATCATATTATCTAATTTGCTCAAAAAAACTAGTTATGAATATGCAAATATGTTTCTTATGAGTTATAAGATGAGGTTTTTTTTTATCAAAAATTTTATTTATGCGACTATTATTTTTTGTTGGCATGAATAGTTTTAAAAACTTTGAAATTTTGTAAATTTTTATTTTTGGCTCTCCCAACTCAAAAGGTTTCCGACCCCTGGTATGTACCATAGACTTAGAAATGAATTAAACATAGATAAACCTATATCATTTATCTGCGCTTACAAACAACTTTTTAATATAATATAACAGAAAATAAGTAAAATTAAAAGTTAGTTTTATTTTACTTTTAATTTCAATTTTACTTTTATTTAATAACTAACCTTTACTAACACTTAGATAATTAAGACTACTAACACATATATGGGTTATAATAATTTCTATGCCTGAAACAAATAATTTGATTTCTTATTATTAATATGACGATATGCCTCTACCTATTTAGCCCTTTCGCGCGAGAGTTTCAAAAGCGTTGCGTTAAATCTCGGCTTTGGCCATTTTTCAGCATCGTCAATTGGAAAATGTACCGTATGTGTACATATATAGCGTTGAAAATATAACATAGCCCGTTAAAAAAGCGTAGCGTTATAAAAGCGCTGTCGTGTGAACAAAAACTTGGGAGTTCACATGTCCTATTTGAACGCTTTTTTAACGCACGTTAAAAAAGCGTTCTCGTGCGAATGGGGGCTTAGAGTTCTGTAATTAAAATTTTAATCAACGTAACAGTTAAGATATTAATACCATCGAGGGTATATTATCGCGTTCATTTAAGCGAAGCCAGGGTGGATCAACTAGTAATACTTTGTATAGCTTTTAAATTTCTGCTATAATTTAATTTAAATTCGCTTCCAAGCAAAATTTCCCATTTCCTTCGCCGGAAATTATCTCGCTTGTAACCTGTTTATATTTGTCTGCAGCTGACAGGTGAAATATCTTAGAATATAAATTTTAAGAATTTTTCTATACGGAAATCCCATCTATATCCTGTACTAGCTGTTTCCCGCAACTCCGTCCGCGTAAATTTTAGTAGCTCTCAAAAGGGAAAATACCCCTCGTATTTGTAACATTTTTCATTGGTGCTCCACTCGTATTGGTCTTAGCGTGATGATATATAGCCTATAGCCTTCCTCGATAAATGAGCTATCTAAAACTGAAATAATTTTTCACATCGGACTAGTATTTTATACTAGTTATTAACTGAATTTTGTTTATTTATAAGAAATAGATTGCTATTTAGAAAACAGCCGCGGGCCGCAACGAGAAGGGTTGAGTGCTACATGTGACCCGCGGGACATACTTTGCCGACCAACTGGTTTAACCCTAACTAAGTTAGTTACAGGTATATAAATAATTATTTATGAGACTACTCGCACTCGAAGTAAAACCTTTAAACTGTGCCATCGTCTCTCACAGAGTGCAAACTTCCATAACGAATTAACCATGTTATATTATTACGTAATCCGTCATAGAGCTTGCCTTACGAAAACTACCGCCCCGTTGTTTGTATGGACGAAGTTCGTGTCACACGTCGCTGAAACCTTACGAGTCAATAAAAGTTATCGTGCACGCTCGAATGGTGCGAAACAAAAGCTATAGCGGAGAAAGTGTTTGGAAGGCTCGTCATAAAGGGCCGTACCTCCATCACAGTGTTTTCGCTTGTCATCTTTTGTATTCGAATTAAATCTGCACTCTTCCATCTTCTCGTGTGGATGGCGAGTCAAACGGTTCCGTCCCAAAAACTCAGCCACGTAAACAGCATCCTCTGTCGCTCGTACTAGGTTCTCCTGCGTAGGAAGGAAACGATAAAAGATGCTCCATTTGCTGTGGAGCCGCTTCACACCAAGACCTGAAATCAGAGTCATCCAAGAATCCTGAACAAGTTCTCTTTGCTTCGCCCAACCTGTGTCCAGAGTCTATTTAAAGATTTCCTTGTTGACCACGGCAACTCCAATCCCGGTAGGGGATTCTCGAAGACTGGGACAAATGGCTGAGGATATGTAATACCACTCCGCCAAAGCTCCAAACTCAGCACTTGAAGGTATCGAATCCATCGTATTGCAGCGAAAGTAACCCAGGCAGTGCCCGGGTCTTGTGTCCCCAGGTGTAGGTTTAAGGGTACTCTTTACAGTGGCGACTAACAGTCACTGTTCAACCATTTACGGTCCTCTAATTAAAGGGATTAACGAACAACGATCGTTTTTTATACGTGTAGATATAGATAACGTAAAATAATAATCAATGGAAGTAATTAGATAACGATATAAAACATAAGCGAAACGTTACCGTAATATAAGTTTTTTAAAAGAAAAAGAATAGCTCTTTAGTTTATATGAGTAAAGTTGGTAACCTAGTTTGGTGAAGCCTTGCAGTTAATTAAACTTACCTCAGTAACTTCGCTAGTTCGTGAAAGAGAACGGCCGAGGAAACGTAATAAACGGAATTGTACATAAACCTACCTGTGTAATAAATATTGTGACGGAACGAGCCGCGGCCAACTGTCGAATTAAAAAAAAAATTGGGGAGGGAATAATAATACGTTAGATGAGTTGGAGCGGGATTAAAAAGTATATAAAAGTGGACTAAAGCGCGTCAAGACACGCTTATATAGAAGGGTTTCGTATCTGATACGCTATAAACGTATTTGTTAAATAACTTCAAAAGTTGTTTATCTGAAGCGTAAGGGTCTTATAAGATTCCTTTCACGTCCATTTTATGCGGATAATAGTGTGCGCACGCATTATCGACTGACTCACGCCTCAAGGATCGGTCATAATGTTATTTGGGTAAAGGGTAACAGAATAGGTTATATCCTCCATGGATAAGATGAGTTTTTCTTGTGTTAGATTTATTTGATATAATAATTAATTGAATATATTTGGCCAATTTAACAGAAGCTCGATATATGTCCCACCCGATCCTTTTAAAAATATTGCTTGACAATAAATAACATCGATATCGATACTTTATCTGTACTTAATTAAAATTCCATCTATTCATTTTATCTACCTAGTGTCATCACGTTCTAGGAGCAGGATCCGCTTAAATTTATTTTTATTTTATGTTTATTAGAGAAACAAACAGTAATTACAATACTTAGAGTCTAATATTATATAAGAATATGAGCGCTGATTTTCAGAAGTCACCCGATATTATTGTGCACGCATGGCAGTGAACAATACAATGCAGTATCAGTTACATATGCCTGAGATATCTTTTGTAGTGACTTTGGTAAACATTGCTAAAATATATTAAAATACATGAATTATATATATACTTTTTCTTGTAATACTACATTCCATTCGATAGACTACAACAGAAACGAGGGACTAAATTAAAGGTAAGTATAATACGCGCCACGAACGTGTTCTACTACCTCACGTACGAGGGCGGCGTGCGCCTGGAGCAGGTGGGCGACGCCGTGACGCGGCCACCAAATTTTTTCTTGATTTCAATTACAATGTAAATAAAATTGTTAATATATCTTTAAAGTGTACTCATGGTATTTTGTAATAAAAATTGTCCGGCCTTTATCTATATAATTAATTTTTTAATTGTCGTATTGCATAAGTGTATAAGGTTAAATCGAGCGAAATAATTCGAGGTCCTTCGCTTATAATAATATATTTCCACGTGAAAAATAATGCTTATGTTACTAACAAAGCATCGTTTTATGGATGACAGATATAGGATTGATAACATATATTCATATTGTAAGAGATTTAAGATTGTATTTAAGGTACAGATAGGTGGCGCCACTTATTCGTTTTCAGGTACATTGTCCTAACAAAGGGAAAGCAGATATGCTCCCTTATTTGCTCACAGTGACGGTAGCGTGTTGTTATTTTGAATCATAAGGGATCCTGCTTTGTTAGAGCAGGGACTGTACTGCATTATCAGTCTTATTTAAGGGACGTATTTTCTTGTCAATTCATGTTATGGACATAGTTTCTTGTCATTCATCAGCGATGTAATATTTCATAAAAAGTTAGTGTTAAATAATCTTTCAGAAATTTCAAACATTTAAATATATAGATATTATAGCTTAGTCTCGAAAGATGCATTATTTTACGAGCGTTTTGGAATCGTTTGAATTTGAATTTTTCTAAAGCAGAATTTTGAACATCATTTTTTCTATATGCTAAAATAGCTGTAACAATTTAGATCTCATTTAGTCTACATCACTTATCTACGTATCGTTCTAAGCTTTCCAATTAATTATTCCATTAATAACTTTGATTTATAAAATGCATTTCAAAGTATTTTTTTAGGGTTCCGTATCTCAAAAGGAAAAAAGGAACCCTTATAGGATCACTTCGTTGTCCGTCTGTCTGTCTGTCTATCTGTCAAGACCCTTTTTTTTAAAGGTACCTGAAATATTCTATAAATGTAAGAAATATGTCTCGAGTAAGTTCAATTTTTGGAATGTCTTTGAACTAGTTTGTCAAGGATTTAAAGATATTAGCACATTCATTTGTGTAGTGCAAAACTAGCCAAGGCTTGTATAGTACTTTTCTCAAATAATGCGCGGAAATCAAACTAAGTAGTACAATTCAGAACTTTTATTTGAAAAAGTATTTAAAACCAGTGACAAATTTGACGAACAACTAATAACAATAGTTTTTTACGCGCCAAAGTATTTCTTTTCACTAAACGGCTTTCTATGTACAAGTCAGTTCGAAATTTAAATTAAACTCTTGATAAGTTACCTCTTTGGTCGCTCTAACTACATAATTCTTTTTTTTACTTTTAAGTGTTTTTAGCACTACATTATTACTTTGGTTTTTCGTTTGTCCGAAAAGTATTGATAACTTTTTTCGGATTCACAACAAATAACAGAGTGTTACTTAAACATTTATACTATCGGCTCAAAAAAGAAACAATTCCTAATAATTTTTTTAAGAACTCTGGAGGTTTTTGAATTGCCCGTGGCGCAGTGGGCATTGACATAAATAATAATGAATTTCCTAAATGTATACAAGGGCATAACTTCCGAACAACTGCACCAAATTGGACAATTTTTTTCCAACCAGTGTGACCAGAACCTTATTCACCGAGGGTAATGAAATAGTATTAATAAATATATAAGACTATTTGGCACATAGACCTAAGGTAGTCAACTTAATGCCTGTCCTAAACCACTTATAACTAACAGACGTCTGATATATACAAAGACATCTTGAAGTAAAACTTCTTTACCCATGCTTGATTTGGGGAGTAAGCTGGCGAATACGTGTCGAGAGCGTTACGAAAATTGTAATCGGACGATGCGAACGGAATTTTATGTATGTATATACATATACACTGTATAGCAATATATAGTGTATATACACTATATATTGCTATACAGTTAAAAGAAGATCGATGGTCGCTTAAGTAACGTTTTTATAGCAAAAATCATTATCAATTTAAGGATTAAAGTTCACTCTAAAACACTTGAAGTTGTCATGTCGTCACTTTATGTTAATAGTGCGTTCCACTAAGCGTCATCTCGACGTAACGATCGCAGTCGTCAAACGTCCAATATCCGAATTAACACTTTAAAACGTTGCGATCGCTTATTGCAACGCATTTATATTATACGCTGACGTCATACGCACTGTTAGTGTTTTAGCTATCATGGCGGATTGTTGTACTATCTTTTATGTTAATATAATAAATAAATACGTTTGTTAAGCTATATGCAATACATAATTTAAATGATTTTTGATCATGTCTATTGTTTTTATCTAATTTTATGTGGACGAAGTCGGGAGAACAGCTAGTAATACACAATTTCTTCCCAATATAGAACCAAAACAAGAACCGCCCGTCGAAGTCCAAAAGCCGTTATTCCAGCAGCCAACCCCCAGCGAGCAGCCAAAGCCAAACGTGAATATCAACCAAACCACCAAAACCATACTAAGGAACTACATACTCAAAGGATCCCCTGCCGAAAATGCAGCACCGGTCAATGAACCCAAAAACGACGCCAACACATTCATGGGACAGAACATATGCTCGCCAACCGGTTTCTCTTGTAAGTAACAAACACTCAAATCATTATTAATTTAATTTTTACTTTTACGGCTGCTCTGTACTTGTGAAATTATCGCAAATTATCGTAATTTTGATTTCAGTTTCTAAATCGCAACCCGCATCGACGCCGTCAAGTATATTTTCATCAAAACCGATAGCTGACATGACGAGTATGTTGAATAAATTTCAAACAGTGCCACCCAAATCCGAACCCCCAGCCGCGCCGGGTGCTAACCCAAAATCGGACGAAACCGGCGAACCCGAGAACGGCGCCGCACCAACGAACGCCGAAGCCAAACTGAAGCAAGATAAAACCATCAAGAATATGTTCAGTCTGAAGAATCCCACGCCTCTGATAGGCAAAAGTCAAAATGTTCCCGATGTTTTGCCCAGCGGTGGGCAAGGATTCGTCTTCGGGAAGGGCGATAGCAAAACCTCCGCTAAACCAGCTGACAAAGCGGTTAAATCTAAAGAAAATCTCGCTGATAAAGTTACTGATAATCAAGGGAAACTGGCGACTGATAACGTAAAAGAAAACGAGGCAAAGGCAACGGCCAAATCTCCCGCGCAATCTGTTATCATTGGTAATTGTTTTGTTATCGTAATGTTTTTATTAAGCTCTCATTCGCACGAGAGTTAAAAAAAGCGTTGCGTGAAATATAGCATATATATGTATATATATAGCGATGAAAATAGAACATTGCGCGATAAAAAAGCGTCGACGTGTGAACACAAACATGGGAGTCCATATGTTCTATTTGAACGCTTTTTTAACGCGCGGTAAAAAAGCGTATTCGTGCGAATGAGGGCTATAAGTTCTTTTTTAAGGTTTCGTTACTGAAAAGTAGAAAAGGAACCCATGTAGATTACATGGTTGTCCGTCTGTCCCTTCGTTAAGACCCTTTTTGTTTGGAAAGCTAACGGTAATATCTTGTATAAAGCAAATTAACTCCTTCGAGATCCCATTGCTCGAGTGGATGTATCTGGAGCAGACATTGAAAGTAAATTAGTAAAAGAAACTTATATTTAGAGATCACCAGCAGACCTGGCAGACGCTTTCCTGCCCGGACATTGGGTTACTTACTATTTACTATATTCTATTACCCTATAGTATTATCCCCGTTCTTGTTTCCGATCCCGTTAACATTGGAAATAATTTAATATAGTGATTAAGTATGCTTAAATTTTCTAATTTTCCGCGCAATTTTCTTAATTCTTCCTTTCATAAGAACCTTCTCCTGACAATAACGAATACAACAAAAAAAGAATTGACGAAATCGGTCCAGCCGTTAACGCGTGATGCCGTGACCAAGTGAAATTGGGGCTCATTTTTATATATAATGGGGTGTGAAATTAAACTGTACATGTTTCTTTAACAAACTTCCCTATGACATCCGGGAGATGTCTTTAAATAAATTTAAAACTTTTATAAAACGTAAACACATTCAGAAATCCTATTATAGTGATAACAAAAAGTGCCCGACTGAGTTTGTTGCGGGCTCTTCTCATTGCAGGGCGCGTGGAACACTTGTAAACTTAGCTTCAAAGTCGTAAATTTTATCACCAATTTATTAATGATTAGAAAAAAATGAATATTAATTATACATATGGGCAGTAGGAATAGACTAGCTGTTTCTGTAGCCCACGACTACGTCCGCATAAAATTAAACTTGCAAGAGCCCTTAGGTCTCGTTATGACATCAAGGACAAAAAATGTGTATGAACAAACACGATTTGATTGAGCTATGTCTGGCTCCGGTATAAAGCATGTTGCCATTAATTGTCAAATTAATTTTTCTGTGAATAGGAACCGTATATGTTGTTTTACGCAAAGAGGTTTGTGCGCGAATGCCGACCAGACGGCGATCTTTATTATAGATAGATTAGAGCCTCAATAGCTCAACGGTATAAGGTATGGACTGAAACCCGAAAGCTACACCACCGAATCCGCCACCAAAGCACAGCACTACACTGACTTTCCGATGCGCCTCAACGCACGTTCGCACGTAAAGTATCTTTACAAATAACCTTTGTAGAGTCTATCTCCTGATGATGCTTCGGTGTCGAAGCGAAAAGTGCGTTGAGGCACGTCGGAAAGTCAGTGTAGTGCTGTGCTTTGGTGGCGGATTCGGTGGTGTAGCTTTCGGGTTGCTTTATTTCAAATAAAATCTATATGTATTGTCAGTTAGAAATCTCTAGTTACTACCTTGATAACTAATTATTATTACAATAAAAGCGATTAAAGCAATAACAAAGCTGTTTCAGCTACTTTTCGGTACCTATTACTTTTAGGTAAAAATGATGAGGAATTGTCCAGCCCAAAGTGATGCGGTTACGTCTTCTCATTATAGTGTTTCTATAGCGACGTTCCAGCTTCACCCGAGGTAATTTGAACTGTATTATAAACTTCCTTGTCCTTACCTTTACCTTAGTCCTTGTCTATACCTTTATTATAAACTTCCTTAACCTTAATGAAGAGGTATATATTATAGAAGATAAAAGCTGACAGTTACAATGATGTCTTAAAAAACGTATTTTTGAGCGCTTGCATTGAGTGCATTGGCTTAACCTTACGAGATAGATCAGATTAATGTAGTATGGAATTGTATATTTTTTATTTATACAGGCACAGTAAAAAAATATAAAATGTATAATGGTTCTATAAGTGTCCATCTACATTACAATGTCATGTTCAATTATTGTTATTATTTTAAGAAGAGGCAAATACTATAGAGCTTCAATGAAAACGTCTTAAAAGCTGTCTTTGTATTTTTTTACGTCTTATTTTTTGACAAGTAGAACAGTTTAACAGAAATGGATAAAAGTTTTGTAATAATTTAAATGTTTTTGTTTTTATAATAATATTTAAAAATGTATATAAGAATAAGATATATTAAATAAATGATAGTCATAATAATAATAGACTATGTAGTAAATAAAAAATAAATATACTATATGACACACGGATGTCTGTACCTAAGGTAGATAACTTAATGTCTGTGTTATAGGTAACAGACGCCTGATGTACCTAAACATTTTTTGTAGAAATATATAAATACTTACACGTACAGGCTACGCTCTACATTAGATTGACGAAATTACATCGCGTCGCGGTTCAAAATGTGTGGTTTAATCAACAGTTCATTCGCGGATTAAAGCAAAGTAGTTTAGTTTCTCATGCATAACTTATTACTTAATCGAATATTATACTGTTATAGCGAGGCCCTCAATCACAAGTATCTACACAGTTAAACGACCATCTCAAACGTATCAATATCAAAATGGAAATGTTGCAGCCATTGAGTCTTTGCGTGCAGATGTTAGGGCACGCAGGGCACGAAAAAGATGGCACACTCTTTGAGTTGCACCTCACAAACAGCTTAGATTAATGTCGTTTGTGAATCTCCACCTGGACATATTCTCCCACTTCTATACTAATACAATTGGCAGTATTTACACAACTATAATTCTATACTTCATATTTTTAATGTTTCGTTGGCAAGAACTAAATTGTGTCGGCGGAACTCTTATAATTTCGCTCTGTCCGTCCGTACGTCTGTCTGCCCGTAAGGTGCCTCTAGCATTTCCGAACTATTATACGTAGAGACTTGAAATTTTCCATGTTGATAGAGCATGCCAAAAACTCATTAGGATAATTATTTTGAACGGAGTCGGACAACAACTTTTGAAGTTATTTAACAAATACGTTTATAGCGTATCAGATACGGAACCATTCTATATAAGCGTGCTACCTTTGTAAACATATTTTATTAGTTCCACTTACTTTATAATTTTTGTAGTACATAAATAAATAAATAAATAAAAATAAATAAATACTTATGGCGTCGTACCTAATACAATAAATGCAATTTATTTATTTCTTTAACACTGTTACTGCGGCTCGGATAATATACCGGGGCTACTGAAAATCAGTGTCAGAGTGAACGCTTGTCACTCTGACGTATAACTGAATAGCCATAAACACACACAAAGAATATCTATCTTTAATTGAACTTCTTAATCTTGCTTGAACTGTTACAAAATGTGAACACAGCAAAAATTTTTCTTTCGTGAGATTTTCGTCTGACAATAACAAACGCAACAAAAACATAATTTGTGAAATCGGTCTAGCTGTTCGAGCGTGATGCCGTGATCAAGAGAAATTGGGATTCATTTTTATATATATCAGAAATTTTATGATCTGTGTATATTCTCATTTTTCAATAAAATAATGTTTTGTATAGATAAGTTATTTCTAATGCAAGAAGGATTTTTCTTTTCTTTCCTTTCGTTACTTAAAACTTACGTAGTTTTTTTCTGCTCATATATATATTTATGAACATATAAATGGCGTCCTTATGAAGAGGCTCTAGTCCAGCTGTGGACTGAATTGGGCTGAGGATGAGAAATATATATATTCATCCTTGCACAAGCACAGCGCCACAGTCAGCGCTGTGCTTGTGCACAGGTTTAACTTATCGAGCGAACCCTCATATATCTGTGTCATGAACTCGCGACCCCCATCGTACTAGTAATGCATCAGAGATGCCAGACAAAACGTAGCATTTAGATTTTCGAACAAAACGAGATTGTTCCTTTGTTTGTTAAAAGTGGTAAATTAACAGAAAAACACACGTAACATAAAATAATAAACGATAAAGGTGGGTTTTTAGATATTATTCCTTGTGGAAAAATTTTTATAAGGCATTAGATGAAAAGGAGGGAAGTGTCGGGTCAGCTTTGACGTTAACGAACGTTATTCGAGTAGTGGTGTTTCTGCTAGTTAATAGGGTATAGATGGATTAGTATATAGAAAGAGGCTATGGGTATGGACAAAAAAAATATTATACGATCGTCAATGCGCTGTTGAACACCCACTGCATTATAAAAATCTATAGGCATGTATCTGACCATCGGGCCATATGATTGCTTGTTACTGTTCACTGACCGCTACAACTTTTTTATAGGAACGTAATTCTGGTGGTGGGTGATGGAATGAGCCTAACAACAGCGACGGCAGCAAGAATACTGCGCGGTCAGAGACGAGGGCAGTCTGGAAAAGATATAGACCTGGTGTGGGACACCTTCCCTGCTGTAGCTTTGGCGAAGGCAAGGCCTAAGTTTACCGTTTCTGTATGTTGTTTTGTTTTAGAATTGTTAAGGCAGGTTCAACTTAATAGACATCAAGTTTTAAAACTGTTTTATAGACTACCAGAAATTTTGGCTCTACTTTGAAAAATTACTCCGTCAATCGTAGTTGTCAAAAATGTATATGAAAAGAAGACGTTGTTCCACTTGCTTTAAACATTCTTTTATATTTGTATTTAACATAAAAAATATATAACTAATATTTCAAACGAATTTTGACTTTCAGCTCAGTATACTTTGAATAATATTTGGACTTGTCCAAAAACCCTACTCTCCTTTAATTTAACGCTTAAATTTACATACATACCGCTGCCTACTACGTGAGGCCATTACTGCCCACGTAGATAAACTCAGCTCGCTGGCATAACAAACCTCTTCATATTCATCTCTCCGGTCTTGGTGTCTTAAAACAACAGTGTATCAACTTAGTTTTAATTGCGTTGGGCTCAGACACGGTGAAGGACCCTCGGACCACATCCTACTAACATAATTACAGTTGATGATTTATTTGAAAAGTCGAGGATCAAAGGTATTGGGTCCAATTCGTCAATTTGTAATGAACACAGAAATTCCTCTGAAATAATTTAGAAAGCAATGTGCTATCCAAAATCGATTTAAAAAATTTTGTTGAAAAAGTCGCCAACTCATCTGTGCTTCTTTCCTAAGGGCAGTTGTCCATGGCCTGAGACATTTATAATTAGACAAAACTGCCTGTTTGTCCTTTGTCATATTAAGCAAAAAATCCTAAAAAATATATTAAGATGTCAATATGTTTGTTTTTAAAATTGTGTATTTTTAACGATGTGATATATCATGACGAAATTCTACGAAAGTAAATGGTAAAAATTCAATAAAGGATGTATAAATACAAATTTTGAAACAATAGGACGTTATATTTTAATGAGGTACAGATAATTCCGCAATCGGGCGCGAATGCCCTAATTTAATTTCATCTCCGTTCGCTTAAAACAAGCTTCATGGTTATCACCGCTTACAACCCCATGCTTTTGGAATATTAAAGGAGTTTGCAGAACTTCGTGTTATACATTTTATTCCGCGAATGACACTACAAAATTTCTCAGGACATTGTTGTATCGTCATCACGACCAGACTTGTTTCTGTTCTCTAGAAAACTAAAATGAGTAGTATTAATTAAACGAGTACTTGTAATAACCGTTTCATCAGAAAACTACATTCCAAAAGATTAAAACAATCAAGAATTTAAATCTGATAAATGTATTAACCAAAATTACTCAACTACCTATTATTGGCGTTATCTATACAATGAGTTCTTTGTTAGAACAGATGTCTGAAGCTGCTATATTAGGAACCTCTGGCTAGGATGAAATACTGGTGTTAACGGCGAGCGTTAAACTAAAGGAATCTTTGATATCTACACCTGGGTCGCAAGTCACTTGGCACCCAGACACACTCGAAAAATAAGTATGCTTTCTATTTAAAGGTCCTTTATGTGTACTTTAATCGCAACAATCTTATTATTCTTTTTGCCTTAAATATTTTTTTTTATGTTACAAGGGGGCAGACGAGCAGGCAGCAGGCACCGAAGTGTCTACCGGCGCTCATGGACATCTGCAGTGAAATATAATTTGTTGTGCCAGAATTTTGTTGTGCTGGAGATAGAATCAGCCACCGATAAGACGAGGTGAGTTTTTTGGGATGAGACTTCAACGCTAGTTGACGTTATCTTCAAGTCATGTTCCAGTGTTTCATGTCGTATAGAAATTATGGGAGGAGTGATGTTTTCTTTATCCCTTTTTTCTATCATATTTACTAAAAACTGACTACATTTCATATTTTCCTGGTTTATATTTGATATCCGACCTTTTCCGTGTTTCGGAAGGCACGTAAAACAGTGGGACCCGATTAATGTCACTTTGTCATATTAATCGTAAATAGAGGTAGCGTCATGCTTGTCGCCGAATTGGGCCGGCGCGTCCGGGTACCAGTGCCTCTTTTCACATGAGATCGGCGTGAAGTGGCGGCAATGCTGTCACGTCTAGTGATGGTGTTGTTGTCGCGTTTCGTTCGGTTTGTAGAGTCTATCTCCTGATGATGCTTCGGTGTCGAAGCGAAACATGCGTTGAGGCACATCGGAAAGTCAGTGTATCATAGTTGTGGTTCTGACGATCCAAGTATTACTTAACTTTTTTATTTTTGTTTACGAATATTAGTGTTACAGGCTATATACTCTTTTTCACTAGGACGCACTATTTGTTTACAATTTGTAGGCAAAGAGCCCCCAGCTTCTTCGGACACACCGGAAAATCTTTACATTTGCGTACCACATGCTTACGAAGGTACCACCCACCCACAATAATTATACACATGTGTGTGTAAATCGTTTGGCGTTGGTTTATCGTTCTCGTTCCCTCACCTGTCCCCGTTCCCATTACATTAGAATTAATTTCATATGCAGGTTAAGTATTCTTCAATAATCCAATTTTCCACGCAATCTTAATTTTTGCTTCCATAAGAATCTTTTTCTTATAATTATTGTATAACATGGACAGTCGAGGAATGGGAGAGGATTTGCCTAAGCAGGTTCTGTATAGTCTATTGTAACTTGATATCATGTCCGTCATTCTTAAACAATATTTTACTAGACATTTTTTATGTGAGTTAACCGAAAATTATTATGAAGAAAATTTCCCATTACTCAGTAAGTATTAAAGCAAGCTCTCGTAAATTATGTATTCCCAAACTCAGTCGGGATTTTAGCACGAAACAACAAAAACCCTCAAACTTTAACAAAATGAATAACACTGAAATCATACGGGCGCGTGTTACAGGAGTATAAAATAAAGAGGAAATAATAAATAATAATAAAAAAATATATATACAGGACTATGTAACACACGGACGTTTGTTCCTAAGGTAAACAACTTAATGCCTGTGTTATAGGTAACAGCCGCCTGTTATACACAAATATTTTTTTTAGAAACACAAATATTTTCAAAACCAACATATTTTGTACTAGACTAGATGTTTAATCACTTATTAAATCCACGCGAATACATGCCTATTAACAATAATAATAGTACATCTTCACAATCCTTCTTCAGCGTAATTTTGGAGGAATGGATAAGGACCGTTTATGTGAAGACGCTTCGAAAGTAGATTGGTCAGCAGTAACTTTTGCTGAAACCTTGGATGAGAAAGTCGAAGTTTTCGATCAACTCAAACGCCGACCACTGTTTAGGCCACGACCTCCTCAATTGAGAGCCACCCCTTCAAAGTATAATTATTACTACTACTGGCCTTGTGTTACTGGCTTAGTTGGAAGTAAAACATTGTCTGCGCTTCTTTTATTATTGAGAAGGTTTTTCCGATTTCATATACTATTTAGTTATAACGATTTAGAAAGTCGGTAGTTCAAAGTGGGCAGAACTCTTATGATGCGACCACGTATCAAGCGGTGGAGCATTATTCTTAGTCATTAATGTATTCATTTCATTCATAATATAGTAAAATAATGGACCTCAGTATTTGGTATTAAATTCAACTATAAATATCTCCGTAAAAAAAGTAGCTCATTTCTTTAAATATTCAAAATATCACTCCTAACCTTATCCTTTATTAGTCTAGAATTAGTGACGTCACAACTGAGCATATAAAGATAATATCCTCTATCTATTACATACATTGCTTAAGTGCTCTTTCTATTACATGCATTGCTTAAATGCTCTATCTATTACATACATTGCTTAAATGGTCTCTTTATTACATACATTGCGTTAATAGTCGATCTATTATATGCATTCTTAAGTCCATTGAAATATCGCTGCATAGTAGCATGAAAAACAAACTATTTTTTGCTAGTTAAAAATCTCCCTAAAATGGGTGGACAGATTTACGCGGTCGAAATAGAAGGTGCGATGGCGTCCGAATGCGGCAGTAAACCCTTTGACAACTGCCTGTCAAAGCGGCCATATTTGCGGTAGTGTGTAGGGGGCTGGGATGTACTACGAAAGACCATCGACAAGTGCGTGCGTGCCTATAGATTAAAAAAGTTAATTTGAAACCCAACATAAGCAAAAACCAAACCGCCTTTATTGATTTCCGTTAATTGTTTATAACTTTTGTAATTTTTCCAAAACTATCTACATAGATGCAATTACAAATTGAATGACATCTCAGCCATATTTTAAGAGAAGTCGAAAAGAGTTCCAGCTAAAAGGTGCTTATGAACTAGACTAAGACACGTAGTACTGTTAATAGTCTTGAAAAAATAAGATGGAAACGATAGATAGGCACGATCGAACAAAGCGTTCGGCGTTACCACTTAAAATTATCGTCGTATAAACTGACTTTACAGATGATCAATTTTTGTATTACTAGCATCGGTAGCTAGTTGTTCTGCGATTGAGAAAAAAACTTTATGTGGTTAAAAAGCTGCCATTTCTAAATAATGGTCTAAAAAAGCTTAACTAAAATACCTCAATATTTCTAATAAACCAGACAAGTTTTAAATGCAAAAATCTATTTATTGATTCATCAAATATTTATTGAATCCTCAAATTATTATACCACAGTGAATCAAGTCTTGTAGGTACTAGTGTTTACATTCTGAAGGGGGTATAATTTAAGATTAAGTCACAAATGTGTTTTCATCAATCACATCTTAATTCGGATATAAAATTATTTGTTACAAAATTCCAAAGGATGTTGTCTCGTCATCCAGGCTGGACATATTTTTTCAATCCTTTTTTCAAAGATACTAAAGCTAGTAGTACTTGTAGAGCTTACAGTTCCATGGGAGCAACATTCCTAAAGATCATCTGATAAAAACGAGCAAGTACTTTGACCTAACCAATGAGCTCACCAAAAACGGTTATAAAACCAGCTTATACGCTAGAGGTAGGGGCGAAGGTTATACCAGCAATATTCCTGTACATCTATAAAAGACTGGCTTGTCAAGAATTATCATAAATTCTTGATTAGAAAGGAACTTTAATGTTGCACTAGTATGATCATACCAGATTAGGCTATGCAGGGAAGGGAATACTGGCAGTGAAGATGAGTTAGTGGTCACTAGAATGAGCGCTCTTAAATCTGCACCTGAGTCACAAGTCCCAGACAGTGCTATGATTCCTTCCTCTGCAATGCGTATGCGATGGACCCGGCACACGCACGGCGAATCCATGGAATTCTAAAAAATTCGTCTCTGGTATTGGTCGAGTATAAATTTTTGAATAATATGTGTGATATTTTCTCTCCAATGTAGTTTGTATTCGGTCAAATAGAACCGAATAGCTCGGATTAGTTTTGAATTTGTCTGAATTCCGATTCGTTACACAGGCCGAATACCGAATAGTTGTGGAATATTCGTGGCATCGCTATTAATTGGGTGCAGGTCGCACCGCTCTGGAGGCGGTGATGAAGGCCATCATGAAGTACGAGACGCCACTGGTGGCGCCGCCTCGCGACTACGGCGGCGACTTCTTCCAGGACGTGGCGTCCGCGCTGGTCGGCGTCGGCCTCATTGTCAACAACGCCTCTGCCCCTGGCCTGCTGACGCTGGATAAGGTGAACACCCCGCTCCTTTATGATCTCTCATTAACAGACGCGGTTTGGGTAAACATCCCACTCCTATATGATGTCTCATTAACAGACCCTATCAGTTCTAGACATGCTTAAGATGATCTTCATTCATAAATCAGTCCTTTATAATTGAACCGGTTTTCGATTATACTACTTCTACAATTTATTCCAAAGAGGAAGAAAGGCCTTTTCTACCAATGTCTATGTCCATTTAATGCACTTCAAATGGATTGGAAATATGTGTAATGTCTGAAAATAATTCTACTTTTCTATTACATTTTTCAGGACTACAACAATATGTCGAAGTTCTTGAACAGGATATTGGGCATGCCTGTAGAGCTACAGAACAGGCTTTTTAAATACTTCACCGACACGCTCAATGCTGTCATGGAGCAAGGTGAGTGCTTATTCCCTCTCTGTTACTTTGTTGCTCTTCCTTTTTCTTGAAACTGCTTCAGTTCATTTAATTAGAGGTAACGTCACGCTTGCAGTCCTTTTGGTCTGCAGCCGAATTGTGCGGGCGCGTCAAAGTACCAGTACCTCTTTCTCACATCAGATCGGCGTGACGTGGCGGCAATGTTGTCACGTCAAGTGATCGTATTGTTGTCGCGTTTCGTTCGGTTTGTGAGACTTCCCAGTGACCTAATTTCGTCATTAAAGACTGGTAACGCATCTGCTAGCCTCTTGATAGCGCAGGTGACCATGAGCGTCGGTAATCACTTACGTGAACCGCCTGCTTGTTTTGTCCTTGTAATATTAAAAGATAACTTTACAAATGTATGGGATGGACAGGGATCAATGCGTCCATTTAATTTTCAAATTCTTAATTTTTTTCTGTTGTTTGATATTTTTATAGAAATTTTCCTTAAGAGCACTGCGTGCCCCCTCATGCCTTACTAAACAAGCCTAACATATAACCAACATAATAATTGGTAAAACGAATGTATGCTATAATTGAGATAAAAAGAGTGTATAGTTGCTTTAGACACCCGAATAGAACATGTATAATTGAAATTTAAAATGAATTTACCAATTGTATTAAGTTCAAAAGTAGAATATTTAATGCATTATACAAAATAAGGGCTCAACCTCAATATATCGAATATTTGTACCGACCTCTATTTTGTTATTAAAAATATCTCGAAAGTTATATTTTACTTACTAGCTATATCCCGCGATTTCGTCTTTGGAACGTCTACTAATTACCAATAAACTATCTCCCTGTTAAATTTCACCTATGGACATCGAGTCACGCGATTTTCGAAATTTCGTGATAGGAGTCATTTTTCTATTACACATATAGACGGAGAAAGAGGTACTGGTACCCGGACGCGCCGGCCCAATTCGGCTACAAGCATGGCGCTACCTCTAATTAAACCTGTTGATTGTGTCATCAAATGTCACATAAATAAATATAATGAGGCATTTATTGCAAGCACAATTAAAACTTGTTCCTCAAATATATATACAGGACTATATGACACACGGACGTCTGTTCCTAAGGTAGACAACTTAATGTCTGTGTTATAGGTAAAAAAAAGGAATACCACATAAAGCCAAATTAGAAATATTTATACATAAAGAAGTTAAAGGAATATATAATCTTAAACGGGTCTTACAGACTAAACATTTTTGCGAATGCAATACAATATCTTCTAAACAAGTGTTCCATTTTATTATATACATCATTGCAATGCGTTAAATCATCTGATAGGGGCTAGCGAATCGGTATTTGAGTAAGGGCTTATTCACCAAACGGCAACGCCGACAGTTGTTCGTCGGAAGGTCTATATATAGTGAGTGTAAGTAGAAACTTCGCTTGCGTGAGTTAGTTCTTGTTCTTCTATTTAGGAAAACTACATTTTAATACAAGCTTACAGTGTTCTGTCCGGGCAGCCGCGTCACTTCCACCACGCGTCTCTCTCCGTCCGGCTCTACGACCAATTCCACTGAGCTCATCACAGTATCGGGCGGTGGACCTATTGGGATAAAGCTATCGTAAAAATTGACCTCTACGGAGGTGGTGGTAGACATACGACGTATGTCCAGCAGTGAATGGGTATCGAGGAATTTGGCAAGGAGGTACTTTATTGTTAGTAGAGATCCGCTAAGAACGGATTTTTCGATAGGACAAGAAGGTTTAAGACCAAGTTTAATTTTACGTGGTCGATGTCGAGGGCTAGTGTAATATACTTAATATAAATCCTCATATTAAAACCTCATGTGAGAAAGAGGTACTGGTACCCGGACGCGCCGGCCCAATTCGGCTACAAGCATAGCGCTACCTCTAATTAGCTATAAACAAATTATATATAAAGGCTACTAGCTATAAACTATCTCCTTGCTAAATTCAATCTTTGTACGTCCCACGGTTTTCGAGATTGCGTGATAGGTGACCTTTAGCCTTTATAATACTACAGATCGCCAGCTGGTCGAAATTTTGAGTATCCTTCCTAAGTATCGGTATCGTTATGTCATTGTATGTGTATCGATTTGGGTAATTATATTTTTATTATTGAACATAGTTATTTTTGCACATATAGTAGTTTTGCAAAGTTTTTTAGTCTAGAGGACACAAGGAATCCTTGTCCAGATTAAAAATATTTTCTCCGAGCAATAGAAGAAATAGCGTTAGTTTAAAAGAACAATAATTAAATTAATTAGAAAAACTTATCCATCGCTACAACCGTTGAGAGTGATTAAGGGTCTTAAATGCCAAAGAAAAAAATGTTTCTACTCTATACATGTATAAACTTTATAAATGGAAATTAATTACTTTGTGACATTCTATTATACATTATTATACATTATTATACATTATACATTTTCGAGGAGGTCGTGGCCTAATCAGTGGTCGGCATTTGAGTCGATCACTAAGTTAAGTTGCTCTGGCTACAACCGG
>JANCMC010039993.1:0-10138 GCA_024363005.1 Charaxes varanes
CGTGACAGCATTGCCGCCACTTCACGCCGATCTCATGTGAGAAAGAGGTACTGGTACCCGGACGCGCCGGCCCAAAACAAGCCTGGCGCTACCTCTAATTTATTAAATTGTTAAGAATGACTGCGAATGTTTTATATAGGAGTAAAGAAATGTGTTGTTTTTATAAGTATTCAGGCATTTTTTGAAATTTTTCTCTCTGTGAGAACCATCCTCGTACTTCAAGAAATATTATAAACAAATTAGCGAAATCGATTCAGCTGTTCTCGAGATTTGTGCTTAGCAACACATTTTGGGATTCGTTTATATAAATCTTAGATAAACTAATAGCAAGAATAAAACACTAAAACCAATAGATAAAACACAGTTAAAGTATCTGTAGTTTCGAAAATCCAAACTAGAAATATTGGCAAACAGCTGAGCTCAATATCAGATATTTCATTAAATTGTAATACGCTTTAAGAGGACGTTTGATCCCTTGTTTTGGGGATAATTTTCGTGACTCCATTTAAGCTTATGCTCCTTGGACCCGCATCACTCTCGTCCCTTTCATTGAAAGGTAAGTTAATTACTCCCGAGAACTGACTCTAACTCGGTGACAAATTGTTGTAACCCCAGATTCAGGTGCTCTAAGGTAATTTAATGGTTTTTGTAACACTAGTATAGGTTACCTGTCATCATATGTCTTAGGAAATATATGGTTGTGTAGTCCTTGCAAGGAAACCTTTTAGTTTCGCTCTGTCCGTCCGTGTGTCCTGGGCAGACTTTGTTTCTATTCCTCCAAAACATGGCTTCTTCATAATGTATCTTTTCTCCCATTCTGTACCCCTTACATTTATATGAAAATATCATGCAGGTGCAAAAGTGCCACAAACAAACTGAAACTTGCAGATTGAGATGATAGCTCATAGCCGGCACTATTATACAAAAGTCCACCAATTTTCTATATTCGATGCTGCTACAATAAAATTTCAAAATATCTATCACGAATCCCACAGTGCGACGCAAGAGCTCTCTCGAATGCACAAAATCACAATTCCCAATACATTTGCCGTACAAAGATTGTCGCATTAGTGACGTCACCCGCAATCTTCTCGCTGCAGCCTCCCAATGAGCACTCCTCTACGAAATATTGCTCCGATTTTAAGTTTGAAATAACCTTACCCTACTACAGATATTTATAACGAAATACCTAAACCAGAACATTATCGTACTGCTTCTGATGACGGCTCAGTATAATTTATCCCCAAAATCGCATTTTGTGAAGAGGCTTTTTCCCAGCTGTGCGCAAATATTAACACAGAAAATATTATTACAATGTAGAAAGTAGAGAACGGATTAAAAGAAACGCCTTCGTTTATGAACAAACTCTTTGTTGTTACCTTTTTAAATCTCCTTTGTGGGATTTTTTGTCAGAAATAATTATAGCTAAATTAAAAGCACCCTGATTACGAGGTTTTCGCAAGAAAATACAAAATTCAGCCCCTTTGATAGCAGAACTAAATTAGAGTTCTTTTAATCATCAAAAATGTATATTTAAATTGAATGTTCGCTTAATTAAAATATCCTTTGAAGTAGAGATTCGTTAAATCTTTGTTACAACTTTTTGCGAACAGCCGACGTCACTTTAAGAATGTTTCACAAATGGTTCACGATGTAACAGTACATATTTGATAACTTAGAAAAATCATTCTCAAGTGAAAATATATTCTTTAAACCGCAATGGCGTAGTAGTTACAAAGCGAGGATGCTATAACTAACGGTATGACTTCAATTCAAATTTATCTAACATAATCTTTAGCGAATAAATAATATATATAACAAACATACGAGTACATAGTAGAAAAACATAGATGGGACAAAAACCCAATGTTATTGGGGATCAAACCAGTTAAATTAGCTTTAAGTCTTATTTATACCGTTGCAAGATGTTTTATTGGCATTATTTTAAGATAGTGTGCTTACACAACATACAAACACACACACTGTCATCGAATGAGAAATTATTTTTTAGATACACACGTACGTGTGTATATGTATGTTTGTGTGTGTATCTATCCTGAGCTCATTAGTTAATTGGAATCTTTTACAATTAATGACTTACTGATGAAGTTAATTTACCACTCGTAATAATGATTAAAATAATTGCTGCCATGTACGTAACGTGATATTTTTTTAAAATGTTAATTGTGCTTAAATATTCGTCTTATTTCCATCTTATTTGATATATGGTATATTAATTGAAGATTTAAAACTGAGTTTCCGCGATTTAACAACATACTTACTCGCAATAATGAGTAATAATTAGAGTTTCGAATTTGGTAAGATAAAATATTTTTTATTTTTATTTTATTTTATTGTTTTATATCTTTATTTGCCTTTACCCGCGTGTTGTCTCGCGTATTTTTTTATCCTTTCGGAACTTCTGTTTTTCAGAACAAGTACCTTATGTGCTCGTACACGAATTCGTTTTCTATTCGAATTGTTCATCAGTAACGAATATGCATAACGTGTAAGTTTAAATTTTATAAAAACTAGCTGTACTCGCGACTTTGTCCGCGTAAAATTAGTTATTAAAAGCAGATTCAATTTTAGCGTGATGATATGTGGGCCTATAAATGGGCTTTCTAACAATGAAAAAATTTTTAAAATCGGACCAGTAGTTCCTGAGATAAGCGCTTTCAAGCTACCAAACAAACAAACTCTTCAGGTTTATATTTTAGAATAGAAGTAGTATTGTGTATGATATTTAATCTTATTAATGCTAAATATCAGTATAAAATATGTAAAGCGAAAACTTTTGATACCATTTTACGAAATTGCGCGGACCGAGGAGTACGTAATTTGGCACGATTTTAACACGTATATAGGGAAGAGTGTCCAAATGCTAATATTTTTATAAAATATGCATTATTATTACATTAAATTAGTACAATAAAATCTCACCCGCTCAATGCCAAACGATTATGAACACACACATACACACACACATGTATACAATTTAAGATCCATATATGATTATGAAAAAGTGAAAGTAAAAATATGAATTGCCAAATAATACAATGTCGTTCTACAAAGAATTGAAGTTTTGTATATAGCTTGAAATAAGCAAACAGAACCAGACCCCAAAGATTTGTGGCCGAATTACGAGCACCAGGTGATCTCTATAGTCTAATAGTAAACATAAAACACTATTAGTACATTAAACAAATTAAGTGCACACGCACTGATTAAGTCGTGTATACATGTTATAAAACATGTTCGCGGTGTTACGTCAGGCCGTGTCAATCATTTCGCAAATTTCACAAAGGATCAGAATTAGCCGCAGTACGTGATGAATTGGACACGCGTACACCACAATCACTTTCCATTAGGTTGCGTGAGCTTGCACGGTTTAAAAGTTACGTTTTGCAATGTATGTACACGCCTCTAACATAGATGGGAAAATAGCGTCAAGAAGGATGAGTTACGATAACAAATAAAAGACCCGACTAAGTTTGTTGCGGGCTCTTCTCGGATCAGGGCGCGTTGGTGCCGAAAACTTTGCTCTAACTCAGATATTTTAACAACAGAATATTAAACTTTATTAAAATAATCTTATGGTCAGACCTGGACCAAACTAAAACGGAACCACACGGGAAGCACCAACTTTCAAATAAAAAAAAATCATCAAAATCGGTTCATCCGATCGAAAGTTCTGAGGTAACAAACATAAAAAATACAGTCGAATTGAGAAATTCCTCCTTTTTTAAAGTCGTAATTAAATGAAATTTGACTTGATAGGAAGGAACAAAATTTTGTATAAAAATGGTCATTTCAGAATAACATAATAAGATAATACCTCATATGAAAATGACAAAGTTTCTACCGCCGTAAGCTTAGTGGTAACTTTCGTATGGAACCTTACTAATAGATAGTGGGATCTTCAGAATATGTATATAAGTTTAATACGTGACGCCAAACTTTCAATATCATTGCACGAATGATGCGGGGACGGAGGAGTATGAAATTTGGCACAATTATAGTTGATATAGAGGAGGGTGTGCGAATGCTAATAATTTTATACAATATGCTTAATTAATATAGTAACATAAAACCTTCCTCTCACCCAAGGCAAAGATTTACACACACATCATTTTACTATATGAGTGTGTCAGAGCGTAGATATGATGACGGTAAAAACATTAAATGTCGTTGCACAAAGAATTGAAATTTTGTACATTAATTAAGCATTTTGTATAAAAATCTAAAAATTTCAAATTTCAACCACCAATTGCTAATCTAAATTAATTCGCAAAACCCTTTAAATTTACTTGTGTAGAAAGATACTTCAATGCAGTATATCAGTGTATTTCGGAAAATCCAAAGTGCACGGAGTATGAGGATATTTCCTAAATATTACGAGATAAAAGCTATGCAGGCCACTATTGACGTTAAGCGCCATTTCTTAGTAGAAGCTCAATGCTTAATAGTACGGCAATATTCCGCTAGCAGGTATGTCCAAATGAAATTTAGCTTTTCGTTAATTATAAATAAACGATACCGAATTACACATTATAACACATCCATTTGTTATAGGAAACAGTGCGCCGTAATTCAGAAGCTAATAAATAAACATTAACGTGATAAGTTGACTGTTACGAACGTGATCGTGCCAGATCCACACTCACTTCGGAGGTGTAAGGAAATACTGTTTAAATCAGTTTTTTTTACACTAAATAAAATAACCATCCTTCCGAAGTATCAAAAGTGTGAAAACTCGATTTTCGTCTTATTCTGTGTGTATTTATATTTATTCATAAGTGTAACCAAAGTAACAGAGTGTTTTTTGCTTCACAAAATCACTTGATTTTGATTGAAAATGAGAGTAGGCACACCCAAAACGCTTTACGTTAAGAGGCGTGCAATAAACGGTAATATCTCTATATTATTTACCAACATATTAATTACGCAACCATCCATCTGATAACACCTGTCCGACCGTTTATTTGCAATTAATGCAACCGACCGTTAGAAATATTTAGCTATTTCTATTTCATTACCCAACAGTTCAGAGGTCTGACAACGGCCTTACTTTACACCCCACCTTCGATTCGTTACAAGGGAATTTTAAACGAATCTCCAATACTATACGGTTTAAATTCGATTGTTGACTTATCGTGGTCATCTTGATGTTCCCAATCAGTATTGCAAAGCATATAAAGTCCTATTTCGTTGTAGATAAAGTCCATGTTTGGTTGAGCCTTTATAATAGATAACCTTTCACACATTATATGCGTTACAGAGGCTGAGGTAACTCCAGGTGTGGAGTGCGATTATATGATTTATTCTCATCATTAACGTTCAAATATATGCTAAATGACTTCAGTATCCTGGGTGAAGTGTTACGACCTGTATGGACGGCAGTTTTGATAACTTATCATATAATTCAATATGATATCCACCATAATTTTGTATGACAAATTCATGTTAATTTCTCTACACCACGTTTCTGTTTTGTCGGCTGGACCGATTTGAACGGGACTTTCACTGTTGGATAGTTAATTAAAAAAAACATATACTATTTTGCTTCTAGTATAATAATTAGAGTTCCGCACAAAAAATAAAAACCTGAAAATTTAACAATATCACAGAATTCACGCGAGTGAAGTCGCGGGTTCTAGCTAGTTTATAATACGAATACAAATTGAAGGAAAAAAGTACGAGAATACAATTCCGCATTCCTAAAGACGCCAGCTGGTGAAGTTTGAAAGAGCATTTGCTTACAGCAAATAAAACTGTTCCGAAGTGACGCGAGCTGCGAAGGTGAGGAGTACGAACAACGGTAAAAGTTTCGGTGCAGCTTGTCTACCAGCGCAGTGGGCACGGTCCCGGGCGGAGCGATATATTGATTATTATTATTTAGAGTTTATTTTTTCTCAGTGCAGGGCAAAGGCCCCCCACCCTCTCCCTACCTCTCTCCCATATAGTTCTGTGAGTTGCCAATCTCTATTCTAACGATTCAATTTTCCATCTCATTCTTGGTCTGCCGCGAAGTCGTTTCCGATCTTATGTCCATAATGTGAAGATTTAGAGATTAGCCCAAAGAGCATCCGAGATGCCCAGCCCATCGTACTTTAGCTTGAATCAAGAATCAAGAATAATTTATATTACAAGTATGTTACAGGGTATTTGTAAAATGTAAAGTAAAAATATTATGATAATTGCAATTAAATTTAAAAATTTATTCTACTGCTCTAGATCTATCTACAGCTACATTTTAAGTGGTATATGGCACTAGACCGGGATAACTAAGTAGAAAACTCTAGATCTCATTAAACTAAGTATGAGAAAGTTTAAATTGAAAAATGTTTTAAGCGCCACACAAACATATATGTATGTTAGCACGCATTTAAGAATGTTTATTTTTTATACGGTTTTAATGCGAATACTTGAAAAATAAGTCTTCTAGGAAAAAGTAAGGTATGGTTGAAAATGTCACAAAAATTGTTATTTTTAAGATTTTTTTATGTAACGCAGATGGCAACTAAGCATATTGTTTTCTTAATAGTTATTAAAACCACAATAGCTTAGGTATACTTGCACACACTATTTTTCGCTGTTGGTACTGTCTGAAATAACTGTTTATCAACCATAAGGATAAGAAAAGGCGAACGAAGAAATGCCAAATCACTTCCTAAGCTAAGCTCATGAATCAAATCTGTGACGTAATCAGTCGCTCCCGCTTCCGCCTGTGCGCAAAGTCTCGGCCTTAGCAGTCCGATTGTGAAGCACGTATACTTCGAGATCGTGATTCCTTCCCCTCCTCCCACTTAGTCTTTACGGACTAGATTTATTTAGATAACTACACCTCGTACAGTTCAATACGAGTACATAGAATTGTATTTATTATACCTGTTACTTCAAGACACAATCCGCCGTCTCAATTGATTTTTTTTATACTTTAAAATATCTATTTATGGGAACGGAAAGAGACTTTAGCTGACAGATTTGAACTTTATGTAGCGCAGAATCAAAAATGTATGCTATTTAACGTTCAAAAGTGCTCTTCAAAAGGCCAATTTGGATAAAGCAATTTTGACTTTGTCTTTGACTTTATGTGCGACAATAGACCAGCACTGTCAAGGCTTAAACTGAGTGCAACATCTAATAAAATTGAAGCTTCTACAGAGTCTTGCTTTTTTGCAAGCTTTTTGAGGAGGTCGTGGCCTAATCAGTGGTCTGCATTTGAGTCGATCGCTAAGTTAAGTTGCTCTGGCTGCAACCGGCTGATAGATGGGTGACCCATTCTAGCACTTGTTTATATTTGATATCCAACCTCCTCCGTGTTTCGGAAGGCACGTTAAACAGTGGGACCCGATTAATGTCACTTTGTAGCTAGGCAAAGGCTTAGGGACCTTCAAGAAAAGAGCATACTCATTTCTCAAAGGCCGGCAACGCATTTGCAATCCCATGTGAATAGGAAATGATAAAAATTTAAAGTTATTTAACAAATACGTTCATCGCGTATCAGATATATTACCGTGGCTTGAGACGCTCTGGGCCACCGCATTTAAATATATTCCAAATATACTGTTTTTCTTAAAAAAAAAAGCGTATTAGGAATATACATTTTAAAAATAATATTTTGATTTGGTCGAAATCCTCATTACACGCCATGTTGGTTTTGTTATCAGCGACGTTGGCTCCGCCCCCCGGCGTCGCCACAAACCGTGTTAGCTTCAACACCTTACGGAATTTTTATTTTTGTTTGCTACAATTGCTTTCCGCACATACGAAAGCATGGATATGGTATATCATAAAGAAGTTTTGTTACTATATAGGTACTTGGTAGCTTCATTCTAAGCGCTTTGGCGGTAGATCACATCTCGAAATGTCAATTATACGTGTAATCCAAGTTTATCTCCCAGATTTAGTGTTAAAAGTCATTTTAACACAAGCCGCTCGATTTTCAGAAACAATGTTTACTCCTTACATATATTTTTATAAAAACCAAAAGTTATCTGTTATACAATCTCAAAAAACGCTGCACGTACAAAGATGAAATTTGGCAAGGATTTAGTTTACAGTAAGTAGACATCCGCTAAGAGCGAATTTTTCGATAGGGCCAGATTAAGGAGGTTTAATGTCTGCAGCAAGTTTAATTTTACGCGCACAAAGAGGCGGGAAACGGCTGTTTTATAAAAGGCCAAAAGTAACAATGGCGGGTGAACTGACATCTTATCCGCCGAATAACTGTTTCATCTAGCGTAAAATGGCCAACATGTTCTTAAATCGACACTTAATTTGCGGACATGAAGAGTAAGAAGTCAGTTTTTTATCTCTGAGTTGCCGCATCCACCAAACCCACATCCCGGACGCGCGGTAAGAGGGAGTGTGCACAATTTAACAGATAAGATCATGCGCGGCTGCGGGCAAGATGCCTCTTAAATTATTCAAATAAAATCCCGCGATATCTGTGATTGTAAATTTAGTCGTACGCGAAGTTTTTACATCCCCTGCTTGTATGTGAACTTACGACTATATCTGATTTTCGTACACGATTATTATTATATGAAATTACATTACTGCTGAAAAAAAAACAATTGCAAATGTATTTGAGATGCTGAATTATCGAAAATATGTTTTACGTCTGCACGGCTTGCCGCAGAATTGGGTTGGCGCATCCAAGTACCAGTACCTCTTTCTCGTGCCTGAGCCAGACAGTTTCATTTAAACGATCATTTCAATGATCATGTAGTGTGGCTTTGCAGTGGACTTTGTGGACCTGCACAAAATGTGTAAAACTTTGTGGATTTCAAGGACAAAAATGTACAAACACTTTCAGCTATGTCTGACTCTGGCATCAAAGTACATCGGCCTGAAGTGTCGGAAATGGTGTCACGTCCAGTCAGTTTGTGAAAGTTTCTAGCGATCCTAAGTCCTTTTTCAAAGGTCGGCAAAGGAACTACGAGCCTCTTGGTTATAGAGATGTCCATGGGCTTCGGTAGTCACTTAGGCGAACCGCCAGCTCGTGTGCCGTCTAGCCCAAAGTTCTTTTTAATATGTTTTTCTGTCCTTACCATTGCAGCCAAGATAATTTGACAGTTCGAACAGCTGATTCAAATATGATGGGATGCCTGCATGCTCTATAAGATTAAAAAATGATAGATTTACACAAGGACTACTGTGCTGGAAATTTTTAGCGGCCCTTTGTGAAAATAAAAAAGAGTGGTTGTCTGTAAAGTAGGCTTTTATATATATATGTAGGTTATAATGCTTAGGCCGATCGTGCCTCTCTATTGCTTGTTCCGCGCTCTTGCTTGCACGGTCGGCTTAGGCGGAACATGACAATGAGTCATGCTTTCTCACGCCTACGACTGGCGTTCATCTATTTGCGGTAGTTATGACATGAAATAAAAATTTATAAAAAATGTTGCTAAAAATTTCACAAATATGCATGGATGGGTAGTAATTACAGGCGCTCTAAAAATGAGGACGCGGTGTTTTTCCCGTTCCGAAAATAAACTTTATAATGGTTATTAAGGGTATTGATTTTGTATTACGTTGTTGGTGTTTCTACTTGTTCGGGCGGCAGGTGTCGGCAGGTGTGCGAGACAAAGGAGATCTGACGTCTGCTTCGTTTTGTGATAACAGCTTATCATCTGGGGGTTTGGGGCAAACATTTAAATGGGAATTTAGAGTGGGCGGAAATCTCCTTGTTGAAATGTGCTCCAAATTGGCGAATGCTTTTAACGGTTTTAAATAAAGGTTCTTTAATAAATAATAGCGGACTTGACAGAAGTTGCCTTAACCGAATTTAAGCTCGTCCGTTAACGAATAACGATTTAATATATAATATACATATATATTTTTAATTGTATGTATAAGTATAGATATATTGTTTGAATTTATACCATTGATATTTATATAACTATCTTAGATTTTAAGTATTTGTGATTTTATAAGCGTGTGTGTGACAGCTTGGGTCTCTATATGAGTGTTTGCATTTTCAAAATTAAACAGGAAAATTATTATCTAAATGCCAGAGAAAAATAGTACTGCAATGCCGTTAACCATCTATGTATACAACCATTCTAACACAAAAATCATCAGAAACAAATAGAAGGTAAGCGAAAGAATACAGAAGCATTATCTGTAT
>JANCMC010040099.1:0-10136 GCA_024363005.1 Charaxes varanes
TGTGACTGCGAGGTGGCCGGTAACACGATAATTCATGAGGGACTCTGGTGTATTACGAGTCATCGCTAGAATAACCCAAGAAAATAACTTAAATGTTTTAAGCCTAATATGATATTTTTCACTAGGAAGTTCCTTAATGGAGTGTAAGATGTGAGGATGTAGAGCTTCGTGGCCAAAGATCGAAATAGAATTTAAAGTGTTTCTCGATAACTGCATTGCTTATTTCAAGTCAAATAGGATCAATAATGTGATTTCTAATAAAAATCACTTGGATATTCAAGTCGATATCTTCAGATCTCCAATTTATATAAAACGACCGATCGCCCGTATGAGTGCACCTTTATAATATTTTGCATTGTTACTAAATGTAACGTCCCAGCCCCTGTGGGAAACAATTTTGGTACAAATTGTTACTAAAAACCGTTAAGATGTAAATGATTAAATTTTATTTTAAGTACGTACTAATCTTAACAGTTAATTATACCAATTATCTATAATTGCCGTGTTTCTGAAATTACAAAATTATTTACTTGCCAGTAGCACAGCAAGCTCGAAACTTATTTTAATTTTGTACCTATTTCTCTTATTTAGGGTTTCTTAATTATCTTGAAAAACTAAGCTAAGAGGGTATATGAATATACGCAAAGATGTGTATAGAAACATTTCAATTAGAAACAAGTGATCCCAATAGTGAAAATCTTCTTCCAAGGAGTGACGACATAAGCATCGTGATTATATCTTATACACATGTCAGTAGTAGAAATGACTCAGGTATCTAAATTAACTCAAAAATATGAGTATTTTGGAAAAATATAAACGTCAATCAAGCTTATCTCGGAGGAAACATATATCCATAGAAAAGTTATCAGTATCGGTGTAGCGTTCGGCAGTGATAAGCAACCCAGTAAAAATTCTGTACTGATTACAGACGGGCTCTCGGGTTATCGGCACCACTGTCAGCTGCGACCTGACAACCCTTTACAAAAACTGGTAGGTCGCTGCAGATGTGTCGGTTGTACTGAAGATAAGGGACACTAAATAAATATGGAACGAGAATTGATAGTCCTGATAGATTAGAGTTGAAGGGAGGACTCTTTGTAGGTATGCTGTGTGAAACCTAGCCACAATGAGCTTTATGTGGATTGCCAACAGTGGTTGTGTTAATTACGTACGAATAATCTCTTAAGACTGATTGGGAACATCATTGTTGCGATGTCCTTGAAATTACGCAAGAAAAATTACAACTAAGGTTTCTAAGGCAAGTTGACATTATGATTGTAATTTTAAACTTCAGTTGTCTTTCCCTTCGAAAGAAAATTTCAGCTGTTATTTTATCTTTATTTAAAATCTAATTATGTTCGAAGCAGAAATATACTTTTTATACGACTTATTTAATGCATTTAATATGCAGGTATAAAATCAAATATTATACAGAAAAAGAAAATAAATAAAAAACGGATTATTGTCAATTACTTTTTGGGTATAGTTAGATAATACAAAAATTCATTAAACTCATACAATATGAAATACTGTCGCGCCAAAACAAAGGGCAATTTACAGCGGAGGTATACAACGTGGGTGCTCATTGTTGGTGAGTCGCACCTCCGTCCGTTGCGACATCTGGTGGCCATCCGGAGCCCGGAGACCTCGACAGGCGCTAATTGTTCCGAGCAAGCCTGGACCACGACCACAACAGAATGCAGTCGAACACGACCTTAAGAGTAAGGCCATAAGGTGCATTTCTCTTTAATGAATGCTATTTGGATGGTGCCAGATGGTCTGCTCTTTAAAAAGGCGCTTTATGTTGGAAGTGTCAAAGCAATTGTCCTTACTCGAAGACTTGTGATACGGGGATGGTGTTGGACGCGCCGTAAATCCGTTGTTTGTGCAGATAATAAATAACAAAGAACAATGGGCTCCTCTAATACGATCTGCCATTAACACCGAACCTGCGGTCATGTGGTTCAGATTACACTTGTGATAGATTTTTCCCACCGATAACAGATGCGCAAACAAGTCGCTGTGGCACATGGCACGTGGAGCTCTAGAGTGGAGGTTTAGAACCTCAATAGGTAGGAGCTCAACGATAGAAGAGTGACCTGAGAAAAGAACCCGGTTCATTCTTAGACTCCGGTCAAGCATTGAATTCAGAAAGATTTACGCTACTTGGAGGGACTGCGGGAATAAAAGTCTTCCTTAAGGTATGCTCACTTTTCTTTCAAAAAGATTGTACTTTCTTAGACTTAAGATGGTTAAATACAAAATCTAAATTGCAATTAATTTATTAATTGTAATTTAGATTTTTACATATAAACAATTTTCTTTCAATTTTCGATGTTAAATAATTTAAAATTAACCGTTTAAGTTAATCCGGTTCAATACAAGTTGTGTACAGAACTGAGTCTCACTCTATTGTAGTAATTATAGAATAGAGTAGATATCGGTTATGCGTTATAGTGATGATAGTTTAACAGACTTAGGTGATAGGTGTGATTATAATTATTGAGACGCGTTATCTACTTAAATAATAAATTTTAACAGAGGTAAGACATCAAGAGAACAAAAACCTAGTTTAAGGCCGATAGATTTTAATATTTATATATATATCTAGAATTTGTTATTGCCGTATGTACAGACCGTGGCACACTTGGCTCGTACCCAATCGCACAACTCCACACCTCGTTAACTTCGCATTATCCAAAGCTGGATGAAGTGATATAACCTAATTAGGCTAAGGGGTCCTCATAGGTTAAGCTAGGAACCTTAAATATCTTATAAAAAACCAAGATGGCATGCTAGTTATTGTCACTTGTTATAAACACCTTTTAAAAGAGTTAGGGCTTAATGGGATTTTATGTTATTTAAAATTTACAGAAAATTTTCGGGGAAAATTTGACTTTTTAATTTTAAACTGAAGAAGAATATACCTAGTGCACCTTCCGCCTTACTTTATGTCTCTATATGTACATATGTAGGTAATACGACAATTGAGTGCAGATTGGCTTGAGTATTCTTTTTATATAACTAGGGGCAAACGAGCAGGCGGTATTCGCGAAAGTGACTACCGACGTCCATGGACAACTGCAACACCAGAGTGACCGCAAATGCGTTGCCTGTGAGAAATGAGTATGGTCTTTTCTTGAAGGTCCCTATGTCGCATCCGGTCGAAAATACCTGCTGGCTACAAGCTGGGAACTGAATCCGCAAAGGAATTATGCGAGGTAAAAAGTTCCTTGAAATACCACGGTTGTGGACTTTGGGACATCGAGATGAGTATTTCTCCGCGGAGGAAAGCAAGATTGATAGAGCAAGTTTTTATGTTTATTTGAGTATATATATGGAATAAGTATATCAAATCTAGCGTATATTATGCTTTTGACAGAAAATATATTATTAGTAAGAGATATTGACTGTTTGCTATCAATTGATCAGTACGCAGTAGCTGTATATAAATGAATAGTTAAATAAGTAAAAGTAAAATTCGTTTTGAATTTAATCAACGCCTCGGTTAACCTAAAGAGCCAGAATTTTGATGGGAGTTCATAATCACCGGCAAATAATCTTTTGAAATCATATTAAATTGAAGGTAAAGATGTACCTAAGCGTTCGGTAGGGGCACAACTTTTTTCAGATTCACTTGAAACTTTGCTGAATTCTACGGTACAAAAGGTTTAAAACGTTTTCTGTTGGAAATATGATTCCTCTTTTAAAAGGGTTGTAAAGTTTATATGAAAAATGTTATGAAGTTATTCGGTTACATACTGCATTCAACTTTATATCCAACACAACCTTTTGACGGAAGATAGTTCTTTGCATAAATAATAATAATAAAATATATTTTATAAGTTAACTAAGACAAGGTTTTATAGATATCAAGCCGATGGGAGACATCGAGGGGGTGTGCTATTTCAAGTTCTGACGTACTATCCTGTGGCGATTTCCAGATACTGTTATTATTGTCACCTAAACTTATAAATTCCGAGAACATTAATTAATTTCAACTTTCCTTATTTCTTAACGTAAAATGTGACCTCGTTGCTTTATAAGACTGTATTTGGTAGGTACAGTCGACCAACAAATTGGCTTGCCACGCTAAGGTTGAATGTCGTTTGCACGTCAATTAGTTAAAAGGCTCATTTTTGCTTGTTTTACGTTACGCTAATTTCTAACAATAACCCTTAGAAAAAAATTCTTTAAGTAGAAATTGTCATCCAAAATGGTAAAGCACTTTCTTGGTCGACTATACCTAATGCTAGCGAACTAAACTGCAGCAAAAACCGCAAACTAATTTGAAATTCAGTGGCGAATAATTTTTGCGCGCTAATTCATCACGCTAGCAAGTTTGCAGCGGCATTGTTTAGGGTCGTAAAAACACCCCACTATTGTTATTATTTGTTAATTAATGATGGAGTGCTCTATGGCAGATGGTCGGTGACGCGTCAGAAGTGGGAGCGCATTCCATTTGGGTTGCTTTTCAAAATTATTGTATTTTCCTTGTTAATGTTAGAAAGAAAATGTTAGTTTATGGTTTCGCTCAAAATATATGTTTTCCTATTGACATATATCGATACTTTTATAGGCTGCCGTGTGGAGCCCTTATGGCGTGCGCTGAACCATCTTAAAGAATATATTCAGTTCAGTGTTAGATGTGGTCGTCTTGTGTCGGCGGTTTATATGTATGTATGTATGTATTAGCTGTACCCCGAGACTTCGTTCGCCTGGGCCACCCTTATCATTTAGGAGTATGAAAAATAGAGAGTAGCCGATTCTGAAACCTACTGAATATGCATATAAAATTTCACAAATCAACTCTTTTGAAGTTTATATTACAAAAGTAACAAATAAGATTTCATTTTATTTCATAAAATATTTATTTATCAGAGAATACAAGGAAAATGCCAGGTATGGTATTAATGTAGGTATTGGTGCGCATTTAGGTTCGGTTTCGACTAATTAGTTGTTAAACAAGGTTAGCTATAAAGGAAAAATTATATTATAGCACTTGGATACTACTGCTAATTGATCCATGTTATTTATTAAATAATTCGTTCTTCCACATTTTTCGAACAAAGTTCCTTATAGGAGTATGCGCAGGGGTACCCAAAACGGCAAAAAACGTAACCTATTTGATATAATATGTATTTAGATAAATTATTTTCATAATATTCCCTCTTTAAGAATATCTGTCAGCCGGCTCGTTGGTCTAGGGTGATCATTTTTTTATTATATTACTTTTATGGCAAATATAAAAAAATCATAATAAAAATTTAACACCCGAACAATTAAATATTCTCTTTTTACCTCGACTAGGACTTGAATTAATATTTGTGTAATTAGAAACTTCGTTCATATTTGGTGTAAGCGCCTTTTTTTTGTAAGTAAAATTGCTATCCAGTTTTTATTATTCTTTTAATATTGCTACAGAATCTTCGCAGTTGTGCACTCTTATAAGCTATTACAGATGCCTGTGAAAATCCTATAAAAGTACTATAAGACGTTACCTCTGGATAAACAGGAAGACGGATAAAAATGACCATAGTCTATTAAAAAATAATAAAGCTGCAAAAACAGGATAAATTCAGAAAATGTCCGATGCTAAAGAACAAACTGAAAAATAATATCAGTAACCTTGTTTCAGCAGGTAATGAGGCGCGTGGTTTGCGGTTATCGCAGTACATATATACGTACACATGCAAACGTACTAGGTAATTAATTTCAGATCAAATACGTATATAATAACTATTGTACCGATAACAGTGTCTGCACCTGTTGCGGTCTGCGGCTGTACTCTATATAACGCTATTGTTCTTATACTGCGCTGTATATCATATTGTATTGGTTATAAAATTATAAATTACTTTTGTTCTTATTTATAACGAAGGAGAATCTGAGGGCTGAGCGTAGGTATGTTTATGGTACAGGAAAACACAGGTAGGTCTTCACTCAAACTCGCAGGGGTATTGGTGGAATCAGCGTCAAGGTTTCCCTTCTGGCCAAGGGTTCTACCACCCCCTGTAAAAATAGGGGGGTGACTTTGCGCTGGCTACCTTCCAATAATTCTTCACGGAGGTCCATTTTATATACACCCATAATAGTAGGGCGATTGTGGTACTTATCAGCAGATAAAGGATCATACTGCAAAAAAACTTTAAGCAAATAAATATATGCAAATCTTGCTTAAAAGGTAATATTTGACTGGCCTGTTGGCGCAGTTGGCAGTAATCATGTATTATGGGTAGTCTGGGTGTATTATCTAAATCATCATCACCATCATCCTCAGCCCGATTCAGTCCACTGCTGGACTAGGTCCTCTTCATGAGCACGCCATTTACTTCTGCTGTTTGCCAAGTGCATCCATTTCTTTCCTGTTGCCTTTACGATGTCGTCGCGCCATCGTGCTGATGGCCTGCCCGTGCTTCTATGTCCTGTGCGCGGTTGCCACTCCAGTATTTCCCGCCGCCAACTTCCATCATCCCTTCGACATGTGTCCCGCCCAAAGCCACTAAAGCACGGCAGCTCTATGAGCGATGTCAGTGACGCCATTTCTCGGTATTGGGGACTCTGTCGAGCAGGGATAGATCTAACATCGCTTTCTTAATTGCGTATTGAGTTACTCGGAGTTGGTAAATGATTTTTTTCTGAAAAATAAAAGACTTTTTCCGTAAAAGGGTATTGTACCATTTTTTAATTTAATGCCACAGAAGCTTGTTGATCTGTGTTTAGGCCTTAACACATTGCTTCATGCCATTTCTAACCTTTTAAAACTGCTTAATTCGGTAACGGGAATAGTAACTACATAAGAGTACTAGTGGCTCCTTGATCTAATTAGACTTAAGATACTTATTTTCTTTGTTGTTGTACCTAGGATTTTTTATATATTTTGAGGCTAGGAAGAAGGTCCACCTTTTTCTAGGAGACACCTATAAACAGCTTCGGTATTTTCGAATCGATACGACTTAGGGACCTTTATGCAAATAACATACTCATTTCTCAAAGGCCGGCATCGTATCTGCGAGCCCTCTGGTATTGCAGTTATCCATCGGGATCGATAGTGTATTAAGTGAACCACCTGCCCGTTTGCCTCTTGTCTTATAAAAAAAAAAAACAGCAGTGCCAAAAGGTATATTATTATGTTACGTTGCTGACCTCTTAGCAATGGATATCCACTTCTCTTGTTTTAGTTTGTAAACTACTAGCTGTTTTCCGCGACTTTGTCCGGGTAAAATTACATCAGCCCTGGACCTCCTTAGTGTGACCATATAAAAAAATCATTTCTTAGCGGATGTTTACTAACTTTATTAATTAGAGGTAGCGCCATGCTTGTAGCCGAATTGGGCCGGCGCGTCCGGGTACCAGTACCTCTTTCTCACATTTAACTTTTGAGCTTCATTATTTTACTTATTCAAATCTAATTGAAAACTAATTCTCTTACACCCAACACACACTAACTTAAAGGAATCTCTTTTAGGGATAATTCAATCAGTTGTACACTTTCGTCTGTATTTGTTAGTCTTCGTATATTATATTTGTACCATAAAATAAATAATAATACTTTTCAGACATCTTCATTTATGTTTTTCCATTTTTATAACCATTTTGAAAATAAATATTTGACATATTAATCATAACCATAGATCGCCGGCTGCTCGAAATTCGCCCACAAACCTTTTTGTGTACAACGACATATATTATTCTATTTACAGAAAAATAAAATGTCTACAAATAATATAACATAAAGATGTCACGATTACGCTTTAAAACCATCCAATAAATATGTTTCTAAATAGTGTAAATCAACTGGCGCTGATGTGCGTCTAGTTTTATTTTAATTATTTAATATATTAAAAATGCATATTATATCAAAATATTAGCACTCGCACACTTTCTTCTGTATATATTATAATTGTACCAAATTTCATACTCTACCGTAAGCGCAATTAACGTTTTTTAACTAAGGTTTTCGCTTGAAATATAATATATAAATAAATAAATATATAATATATATAAATAAGTATAACTTACGCTGACGTTATACTCTGTGCCCTTGCTGGCATCCGCAAGCAGTCTCTTCAGCAACTGCAATCGATCGTGGGGCGAGTCGCGCACGACAAGTCGTGGGCACACGTCGGGTCGTGTCGCTGTCGTGTCGGACACCATAGAAAACTCCAAGAGACTACCAAGTTGACGGGATAGAGTATCCTAGAGGGTACAGGTGGTTTCATTATCTTTTAAGGCAGTCAACAGTATGTATATCTATATGTATGTATTTGTATATTTCTCTATGGTATACAATTAAAAAAAAGGGCTTAATTCATATTGAAGTCATGACAACATATTAAAATAATCATTCATATGAGTGACACACTCTTACTAAGTAAACCTAGGGGTCACGCACTAATTTACGTCAAACTAATTTCTACGACATTTTTGAAACCACCTACGTGTGACATCGCATGTTTTTCGATTTTATGCATGTATTTAAAATAATTAAAAGAAAACAGTACACACATGTGACGTCACACAATGTCACATTTGGCTAATATCCTATTCCCCATCCCCTTTAAGGTGCGACGTAGTTTACGGTTGTACCCTTACAGATAAGTATGTTTGACTTACTGTGATGACGTTGCTCTCGGCTCTCCCCACAGCCAGTCTCGCCACCACGGATTCGCTCCAGTCATCATTCCCACGCCCCAACACGTACTTGCCCAAATCGCCCAGTTCGGCGTCTGTTAAAAAAACACGAACTCTCGAAAACCGCGGGACGTACAAAGAGGAACTTTGACATTTAGTTGGTTTGTAGTATTGTTAGCAGACATCCGCTAAGAATGTATTCTTCGATAGGGCTAGATTAAGGAGTTCTAAGAGTTCTCGCAAGTTTTGTTTCAAGCGGATGACTAATAATAATTTAGAACAGAGGACGGCAACTTTTGGTAGGGAAGGGCCACATAGTTGAAAAATGAGATGCCGACGGGCCACATTGTTAAAAAATTAGATGTTGGCGGGCCACACTTGTATAATAATTATTTGGAAAAATGTCTAGTTATTTATTTATTTAGCTACACTTTAAAGCGATATTAAATGCGCAAAGTTTTATTACATATTGTATTGTTTTATTTAAATTTTAGTACATCACGTGTATGTAATTAATATTTGTTTTTAAGATTTAGAATCCCATTTACAAAACAATCGCGGGCCACATTGAGAGGGGTTACGGGTCACTTGCGGTCCGCAGGACACGCGTTGTCGACCGCTGCTATATTCTATATCTATAAATATATAAAGCGAAAGGTCACCTAACATGAAATCTCGAAAACCGCCGGACGTACAGGGAGGAAATTTAGCAAGGAGGTAGTTTATTATTATTTAAGTAGTAGACATGCACTAAGAACGGATTTTTTGATAGGGCTATGTTAAGGAAGGAAATCTCTCTTTAATGTCGGAGGACGTCGCTTGGTAAGGAATTGTTAATATAAATATTACAGTGATTTATAATATAACTCATCTCTTGGATGTCCCTTAGTCGCAATACATACAGGAAAAGATCGCAGTAAGCACATTCGAAGTAGGGCATTACGGTGTAACAATTTGAACAAAGCAATTTCTTAATTTCGTCATCTATTTCCATTCATAATGTGACGACATAAATTGCATTAACTCCGACACATTTCAATATATCCTGATTTCGAAAATCGTGAATAACTCCCACGTATAGTCAAATAACTAAGCTTTGCGGGTTCATTTTTCACCTAAACTCGTGATTTCATCTGACCCTACCACATCTGAGGAGGCCAAATGTTCCTCATTCAAATGGGACAATCCTGAGAAAATATTATACAGAACTGTGCGATTTACTATGACGACTTTCCTTGTCACCGCCACAAGATTGAAACCAGCATCTTCCTGAAAAATGACCCAAACCCTCTGTCAAAACAATGCTGAATCTACGTCCGCAACAGCCCTAATAAAAACATTGTACCTACATTATATATGTCTAATAATGCCGGAGCCAAACGCTTCATTTAAAAGATCATTTAAATAATCATGTAGTATGGCCGGGGACTTTGTGTAGCTGCGCAAAGTTTTATAGTACTTTGTAGTCTTCAAGGACAAAAATGTACAAACACTTTGAGCTA
>JANCMC010040228.1:6693-55353 GCA_024363005.1 Charaxes varanes
GTACAGAACTGTTTATTTTAATATCAATTTACCACAGAGGTTTAATGTCATTAATAAGTTTCATAACAAATATATGCATTGGATCAAAAAGATACTGCCTAAAAATAAAAATCAACTGAATGAATACTGAAAAAAAAAAAATAGTGGCGCGCATTCTGTACTGGTATAGGTTATCCTTGATACAAAATATTTAGCAAGAAAAGTTTAAAAAATGGAAATAGACAAGAGATGTAATTTAAAGAAAAGTAGATCCTTGAAGTGAGTAATTAATGTACTCATGTTAATTTAGCCGAGATAACTCTAGTGCATTAATGACTCACTTTGCTCTGTAATGCTCTGCTGTAATGCTCTGCTCTGTGCAATTATCTACTATAACTGTATATTACCTGAGAGATATCGCCGTCAGATAGTTTGTCAATGGCATTTGCAAGATCTGAGGGTGCCCACACAGAACCGGTGTAAAGGCCCTGAGCAGCGAAAGCCTCCGCAAGAGCAGCACCGTTCTCTGCCTCAGACAGCACTTGTAATTTGAGTTGATTTTTACCAGCCTTGATTGCAGCTCCACTCAAGTTGCCGTTTTTCAACAGTTGAGCCGCAGATTTTACAGCCTGCAATAATTTTTTTGTTTCTTTTATATAACAAGTGGCAAACGGGAAGGCAATTAATCAGAAAGAACACCAACAGTAACGGACAACTGCAACACCAGGAGACTCTCAGATGCGTTGTCTGTCTTCGAAAAATGAGTATGCTCATATCTTGAAGGTCCCTAAGCCGTATAACATTGAATCTAACATTGTATCACTTCACTGAACCTTTTTTTTGTATTGTGACTATGTAAGTACTTAAATGAAAATTATAATTCCCACATTAACATTTGCACGCCATTGTATGGCAGATTGTATCTTGATACTGTAACATGCATAATCTTGCAAATAAATGATTTGATTTGAAAAATAATTATTTCTTTTTCTAACATTTGTTTTTTAACCAATTTCGTTGTTTTTTTTTAATTAGTCTATTTTGTCTCACAGCTGGGCAAAAGCCTCCCCCTTCTCAATCCACTTTCCCCTTTACTGTACCAAATCTCATCCACAACTTCCCCTATAGAGAAAGGTATCTTCAAATCTGTAGAAAGCGTCAGTGAGGAAGAACATTTATCTCTGTGAAGCGTGAAAGCGTGCGTTAATGGTCGATTGCTTGATGAAATGCTGAGTCGTAGTGCTGCTTCTGGCATATGCTGAGTCCAAGCTGAGCTGAGAGTTGCTCCGGAAAAAGTCGAGAGACCGAGTCGTAGCTACTCGAGGTCTGAGCTGACTTGGATGCTGAGTGTCAGGTAAAGTCTTCTTGTGCTGGTAACAAATCATGTATGAAATGCCAAGCTTGTAAAAAAACGGTTTGCAAGAAATGCACAGCGAAAGAGTTTTCGATATGTTCAATTTGTGATTTGGAAGAGTAATTTTATTGTACTATATTTTTTATGTTTTATTATTTTTAACTTGAAGTATTTGTGATTTTGATTTTAATTTAAGCCAAAGTACACCAAAAATATGTGTAGCCTCTCCATCCTTGTCAATTTTAGTGCCGCCCCATTCAGGGTGTTTTGCATTTGCATCGCCTCCAGCTAGAACGTATCGCGAACCATAATATCGGGTGATGTCCTTTACTTGATCCAGGTATGGCCCAATGGGTGTATCGGGTTCAAAGTAAAAGGAGACCAATCCCATCTCCCAAGCGCTGGTCTTAATCGTTACCACAGAGATATTTCTCGTGGTGAGTTTCGGCGAGTAAAGGAGTATAACGTGTACGTTTTTGAGGGACTGATAGTGATATCGCGCTTAAGAGCTCACTACAGTCAATGTCACCAGAGAATAATGCATGTAGCATCATCATATCGTAATGAGTTCGTCTGATCTCTAAGTTTTCTATTTTGTAGTATTTACATGCGTCGCCATAAGAGTTGAATACTTTATAGTCTTTAAAAGCTAAAAATTTAATAAACTTTTTTTACAAACACCAATTTGCGAGGTTTGTAACAAAGTTGACGACTTGTACCATATGCTCATAGAATGCAGTAAGGTAAAAAGGAAAAGAGAGTCTTTGATGTGCTCTTTTCAGTTAAATAGACTCGATGTAGGCGTATTGCAAAGTGTTTTGTCCAACCCTACGTCAAAAGCGGCATTTGCAGTGTACGATTTAGTTAGTTGTTATTCTTAGCTCATAGAAGATATATGTTATGGAGCATTAAATTGCGAGCTATGTGAGCTATTAGCATTAAATTGCGAGCTATGGAGCATTAAATTGCGAGCTATGGAGCATTAAATTGCGAGCTATGGAGCATTAAATTGCGAGCTATGTGAGCTATTAGCATTAAATTGCGAGCTATGGAGCATTAAATTGCGAGCTATGGAGCATTAAATTGCGAGCTATGTGAGCTATTAGCATTAAATTGCGAGCTATGGAATGTGCCGATTCATGCATATGCAATGCCGTTATTCTTCGAGTTTGCGGTAGCGATAATAAAACTTACACAAACGAGTGTGAATTAGGATGTGAAAGCAGAAGGCGAGTTCGAAATGGACTGACGCCTATCAAAGTTGTAAGTCAAGGTGCATGTACTGAACCTTGTATCTGCACCGCTGATTACCAGCCAGTCTGTGCAAGCGACGGAAAGACCTACTCTAATAGATAAATGTACCTCAATATCATTCTCACGGAAATCTCAAACAAAAATGCACACTTACTATCTTAATAGTGAACCTATTAATCGAGTGTCTGAGGTGCGAGACCTGGGGATATACCTTGATAGTAAGCTAACTTTTAATTATCATATAGATCAGATGACAGCAAAGGCGTATAAAATGCTCGGATTCGTCCTCCGTATTGGCAAGGGATTCAAAAATCCTGACACCCGAATACAGTTTGAATAATGTGTTAGTTACAGCTCAAGGCGTGCAAACAATAGATCTAGAGACGGTTTCAAGATTATGGATCGCGCAAAAAGCTTTACTATGACTTCGTATTGAAATATAAACAGATTTATTTATATAGTTCTGAATTGGTGAGTTCTTATACAGTTCAGAAATTAATTATATACTTTTGTATTGATAGCAATGACATAAATAAAAGCCCCAAAAAAACTATGTATTTGTGTACTATTTATTATTTATTTCTCTTAATCACTTTTTCTGTTATTTCCACACAATACTTTAGAAAATTTTCTCTTATGTTTTTGTCCGCCATTATTTCTTTTATTGTGTCAGTTTTTAAAGTCTTTTCTATTTCATGTTCCAGGTCCAGTCTTTGTCGAGTAAATGTCGGGCAGTCTACTATCAAGTGCGGTACAGTTTCGTCCACTCCGGGCTCACTTTAACTTTAATGTTGCATATATTTGAGCCTCAATAGCTCAATGGTAATTGGTATAGGGAATGGATTGAAATCCACAAAGCACCCGGTTCAAACTCCACTGCCGTTGGGGTATTGTCGCATCCACTCCTAATACAAGCCTTTAGTTTAAGCTTAGTAGGAGAGGGAAAAATGTTAGACATATACCTAAGTTAGACATACCTAAAAAAGTATTCCTAGTATTCTGTTTAAAAAAAAAATATAAAAAAACATTGTGAGTATTATTGCCATAATAGAATATTAAATAACTTTAACACTATAAACTAATCAAAATTTTAAAGCCACCTGAAGCCGCACTAGTAGGATCTTACTAGATTTGACTAGGCAGGGGAGGGAACAGTGGCAGTAAGTAAGTGTTAGTGGCCACTTTAAAGAGTACTGAGGCCCTAGCACGAACTGTGAATAGATCAGGCCGCTTATTAAAAACATATATTTTTAAATTTTAAAATGAGATGTGAACGCGCGCGTGATTTGAGATATTCGTCCGTCACCTTAGCAACAAGACTAATATATAATTCGCAATCTTGTAATTAACTCTGTATATGTTGTAAATATCTATATATAAATATGTGGACGGAAGAAACGTGCTTTATTTTCTTCCCCACACGAACATTTTGAAGCGTTCGAAATCGACGAGTTGGCTTTGTTTAGGAAGAAAATAATCGGCCCACAGATGACCCTTCTTAGTATCAACGCGAGTTGTATTAAAAGCGTAATACGATAGACTTGCTTCCTGTGGGCCTCGCACAAACATTTTTATACTAAATAGATTCGATGCTTCGACTTCGAACGTTTCGAAATGTTCTTGCTAGAACCTCTGTTAAACACACACCTTTTTTTTTAAACCTAGACCTGAGTTGCAAACACTGATATATATAGGTTCCTTCCCCGGTAACGGTGTTTCCATGGAATGCTACGAAATTCGTCTCTCAGAGAACAAACTTGTATGAGATTTGGTCCAAGAATCGCAAAGGTTGAACCTGCTATTCTGACCCGATTCTGACCGGAACCTAAAAATCGAGCTCAAGAAATGAATATATAAGTTGAAACTAGATGTAGAACTTGCTTGCAGTCCATTTGCCGGGCCGGCGCGTCCGGGTACCAGTACCTCTTTCTCACATAAGATCGGCGTGATGTGGCGGTAATGCTGTAACGATAAGTGCAATACTATATTCTCGCATTTAGTACGGTTTGTAAGAATTCCTGATTACCTAAACTATCTATAATAATCTATGGCCGTCGGTAGTCACTTAGACGAACCGCCTGCTCGTTTGCCCGTTGTAACATTAAAAAAAAAATTAAATAACCCACACTAAAACATGGTCATTGCACCAGCATACCTTTTTATTATTTTCTCGCCGTCTCGGCAGGTTCTGTATCTGTTGCGACGTACGATTAATATAAATAGAAAAATATAAATTCTTCACTCAAATTAATTCTTCGCCTCACCAACCTGGTTTAAGTCCGCTACTTTCAATAAATTCTTATGCAAATTTTGAAGAATCGTTCTGTTAAAAACTTTTTGAATTGAAAATGTGTTCATCATCACAACGTTCTTCTGACCGGTTTTTCATTGTAAACAGAATAGCCTGGTTTATATCAAACACTAATTATGTGAAAGTAGAATATGCCGATGGCTTTATGGCCAACAAGTTGTGCGGTATACGCTAATGAGGTTAAAAGGAGTACGTTCTAATTACGTTTATATGTACACAAACTAATTATTTTACGTGTTTTCATAATCACCTATAGATAAATATACCTGATTCTTCTATTTATTTCATAGAGATAATATGTTTGAATATAGTGTCTGCGTTTGATTTTCTAAAAAAAACCCGTTTTAGGGTTCCGTAATCCTACGAGGACTGCTTATAATTTCGATCCGTCCGTCCGTCTGTCCACCCGCAAAGTGATCCCACAGTTTTAGGATTTCCGGACTATTAGATGTACGGGACTTGATGTTTCCATGTCGATAGAACATGCTAGAAACTTTTATTGGAAAAATTTAATTGGAAAAATTATTATGAGCGAAATCGGACAACTTTTGAAGTTATTTATCAAATACTTTTATCGTATAGCAGATACGGAACCCTTATATAAGCGTCCTTGAATCCTTTCTTTAATTTTAAAAGGAATTTTATTTTATAAATGGCCAATACTTAAACAAAAAGTGACATAGTTTAGTTTTTCTACCTATCTTTTTTCTTAATCTGGGGCTAAAACAGTTCTGAAGGCATTCAGAACTGTTTCTCCGATTTTGACGATATTTTCACTGAAGTATGAAGTTAAAGTGCTCAAAAATTTTAAGGTTTCTCTAAAATTTTTAGGACTAAAACTTTTCTGACAGAAAATTGTAAGGTCATCTGAATAATCTTCAAAAATTAGTATAAAATAAAAATTGGAATTTACGTAAAAAAATTGCCAAAAGCGTGTCAAGACACGCTTATAGAAGGTTTCCCTATATGATACACTATAAACGAATTTAGTAAATAACTTAAAAAGTTGTTGTCTGAATTAGTTTAGAATAATTTTCCTAATGAGTTTTAGCGTGTTCTATCAACATGGAAAATTTCAAGTCTCTATGTCTAATAGTTACTAAACGCTGGGGGATCACCTTATGGGCAGACAGACGGATGGACAGAGTGATGAGATAAGGGTTCCTTGTAGTACTACGGAACCCTAATAAATATCCCATATAAAAATTCATTGCAGCACTCATAAGAACTAAAACTCTTTATTTGTATTGATTTAGACATTGAAGTAATCAAGTAAGCATAAGCTAGATAGAGTAAACGCCGAATTAATGGGAACGGATTCATTACCAGAATTCAAAGGTGCCTCTGTGATTAACCAATAGAGAGTTTAAAGTATCCTTAACGTCGTTAGAAACGTTTAACACGACACGAATTGCATGAATTACTAAATGCAAATTCAAACTTAAAGCAATTTACAGCATCGTTTCAACGTCTCTATCAGCCAATCAAAGAATTATTTCGATATCTCCATCCAACACTGAGATACAACTATTTTTGTCTCTCTAACTAAAATTTTAGTTAAAAAGACAAACAAATACTAAAATATTATTAAAATAACATTTCAATATGATTAATCACTTCATTAACTATTATTAAAATACATAATTTGCAACTATAATGTCGTTTTTATCGAATTATAAGAAAAAATAATATGTTTATACAAGCTTTTGTTTTCTACACGATATCACTTAGTTTATTTTAAGAATATGGAATTTGAAATATTGTTGAATCAAAGTTAATTTTTATGTTTCTAATTAAGTTTTACTTCTTACTTTGTTTCTTACTGTGTATGTAGATGACATAACTAGGTATTACATAATAGGACTAAATTAAGTGAAGTCTTTTGAGATAAAAATGTCTTAAACCGACTTATTATAACTTGTTTTTGCATACAGCCAGTGATTTACTTTTTTGAGAAAATAAAGTTTTATTATTATTATTTATCTTCACGCTAAAATTGAATCTATTTCATTTATCTTATTTCACGCGGACGAAGTCGCGGGTAACAATAAGTCATATTTATCTTTCTTTTTTAGAATTCTGCCGAATAAAATTTACTTACCGCAATAAATTACCTCTATTTTTACCCGCGGGTTTTATAGTACTTTGTAGTCTTCAAGGACAAAAATGTACAAACACTTTGAGCTATGTATGACTCCGGTATTAAATATCGTAATGTCAGAGAAACAGTCGATGATTTTAGCGTGAAAACACAAGTTACGAACTTTACGAAAACGGAAAATGAACGCGGAAGCAATCAATAGAGATATAAATTAGACCTAAGTTTAAAAAAAAGTAATTAATTAACATTAATTCTTCCGTTGTTGAATTAATTTCTTTTTGGTTAAATTATTGTGAAAACGTTATATTAAACGTTATTTTGTAGCTGATTATTTTTTTCGACTCATTAAACGTAAATTATGATCTCCGTTATAAATATATTATAATGTTTATTTAAATCACGAAAAGTTAATTCTAAAATCTTTTATTAAGTTAAAACGATAAAATTTCGATACTTAAATTTAAATGTTAAAAATTAACAAAACAGCCACCATTTGACTATATAACCAGAACTTGGTTAAAATAAAATCCCCGTTTCCCGCGACAGCAAGTGTATACGTAGCGGTCCACGTCTGTTTTAAATTTAATATTTCTAGTGTCATATATTTTAATATTTTATGCGGGGACTCGTGACGCCACCGACAAGACTGAACAAGCGACATCAAAATGTACGAAATTATTTCTATGTGAGAATTTATTTAGGAATTTTATAATCATATAATATTAGCGAACCAGGCAGACATTATGTTATCTATTTTAAGTAATCTTTGGAATTTTCTTTTCCTTATATAAGGGGGAAGAAATAAAAAAAAAATATATAGCAATTAAGTATTAAATTAATATTAAGTATTAAGTATTAAAACTTTTATTCAAAATTAGTCCGGTATATTTCATTTAGTTTTGACTGTCGAAAAAAGACATTGTCTATCAAAACCTTGTTTGAGCTTGGAGTTTGAACCGATTTCTTATAAATTTCAGTACATCCTTTCCAATATTGAGCTATCAATCTATATATCAAATATATAAGCGAAAGGTAACTTATTAAGAAATCTTGAAAAGCGCGGACTACGATACGTACAAAGATAAAATTTGACAAGGACTACGGAGCTAGTTTATAGTTAGTGGACATCTGCGAAGAAAAGATTTTTCCATTGGTCAAGATGTTCGATAACCCTGCCGGAAACCTATAAATGGGATATTTTAATTAAGATGTCGCAGATAGCCATATCAGACATTATATCAGAATACAGTGAGTCAGTAAATGAATATTAAAATTTTAATTGAAGCAAGGTTCAATTCAAGAGACATCAGAAAGTTTGCAGTAATTCATATATAAAGTTATTCTATAATTTCAAAATTTTCTATTGTTTTATGAACTGTAAATGTTTTCTATCACCCGGTCGCAGCCAGAGCAACTTAACTTAGCGATCGACTCAAATGCCGACCACTGATTAGGCCATGACCTACTCGATGACTAATAAATAGTTAGTTAGTAATAAATATTAGTTCCCGCCGCGACACCGCTTCGTAGCGAGCTCTTGAGGAAGGACCCCGGACGGGTTCGAAACTAGTCGGGCAATATAATATACGCGCGAGTTTAAAAGCCGTTTTTATAATTACACTAATAAATACCAAATATAGTTAAAATCCAAATATGCAGTCTTAATTTATCTAGCACGTCCAGGTTTCATGCTATAAGCATATTTTGTTTGGCCCACAATTTGGTTTCAGTTTACGTTTTTAAACCTATTAATTTAAACCAAACTTCAGAAATATATAGCGATAAATATATAGCGACATTCCTGAACGTTGGTACAAGCACTAAGTTGTTTTTTTTTTAATATGTATGGCGAAAACGTGGAAGCAGAAATTATACATAAATAAAATGTACCCCACAACTTCATCCGCGTGATTTCAGTGATTTTGTTTAATTTTAAGTGTTTCATTGTTTTGTGCAGAGCCCTAATCATTTTTCTAAAGGTAAAGTAGCCCATATTACTCCCTGTAACATCAGCTATCAGCCGGTGAAAGCCCCGTCAAAATCGGTCCAGCCGTTTCGGAGATTACCCTGAACAAACCGACTAACAGGCTGACGGACATCCAGACAGACAAAAATGTTTTAATTTGTGTTTTCGTTATAGGTATCGTATTTTAATCATTAAATAATTTGACTTTGACATAGAAATGAACACTTTATTTATATGTATAAGTATGGAAGATATATTTCTAATCAAATGCATCAAATTTTACAGTATCGATGAAGGAGACACGGTGCAATAAACATGGTGGAGTTTGTATGAAGCAAGAAGTCTATTGTAATCCAAGCTTGGTATTCGATGGAGCGAAAGACTGTCCCAAAGATTCAAAATGTTGTATCATGGTTCTTTAACTTCATATAGTTTGTTATTAGGTTAGGACCATACAGTAGATATCTTAATAACAGATGTTGAAGAGAACAATTGCATAAATATGATTTGTAATATAGTATAGTGGCCCAAGAAATTGGTTTGCCGCACTAAGCTTGAATGTCGTTTGCACGTCAATTAGTTATAAGGCCTATTTTTGCTTGTTATGCGTTACGTTAATTTGTAACAATAACCCTTAACAACATTTCCTATAATAGGAGCTCTCATCCAAAATGGTAAAGCACTTTCTTGATCGACTGTACATACAGTTGTGAACAATCTGCTAATAATATGCTATGTATTTTTGTGTGAGTAATAAAGTACATATGAGGATTTTTCTTAAAGTTATTATTTCTAAATTTATCTATCTCTGTATTTCTAAATTATCTATCTATATTTGAGAAAATCTGAGTCTGTACACAGCAGGTGCGGATCCATCATGGGCGCAATAGGCACGCCCACCACTTTTTTGTAAAAGAGCTATTTAATATTACACACAATAGGATTGAACGAAAAAAAATTCGCCCCCCCCCCCCCTCACTGTATGAGAGCCACCCCTAACATGTAATATTGTTATTATTTTATTATAATAAAGATAAAATCTACGCGCAATACATAGCCGTACCAAGTTTCATGCATTTCTGTTCGTAATTGTAAAAGTTAGGCACGGACAGAAAGACGGACGGACGGACGGACGGACGGAGCGGAACTATTAGGGTTCTTTAAATGAGAATTAGATCACTCGTAGACTTACCTTAAATAGATGAATTATCTAAATCTAATGAAATATAAGTATTTGCTCAAGATGAGATCGGTAGAGCGATTAATCCAATAAAGTCTCTATATTGCCTGCGACCTTATTCGGGATACATTCCCCGCCACGACATCATATTATATGGCGGATTATGAAGGCTTTATTATGGAAGGAATATTGTCTCGACCAAATCTAATTTTCGGAGGTATATTGTTATAATTTTCCCACAGTAACTAGTTCTGCGGTGCGTTGTATTATACTTAAGGCCTGATATGTTCCAGTACCTCCCAAATAAGTTGTTTTAATAACAAAAATCTTGGACCGCTTTTATTTAACTTAATTATATTCAACTAATAATTAGTATACTAATTATTGTAATCATAGTTCATCTATTCATTGATGCAGTTTCTACAAAATAACCCTTAAAGAGCTAGGATTGCCATTCAAATCCGGCTATCCGTTGATATGATTTACTTACAGGGATGAATCTTCGTTTATCTGTCCGATCCACTACGGGTATGCGACCCCGGAGTGCCCTAGCTGCTATTGTCCCTCCCCCTAAACCGTCCGTGACGGTAGTATCCGGATCATTTCTCTCCTCCCCATCAACCTTTATATCCTTTTACTCCATCCCCTTCCCTTATTCCTGTCTTTCTAATTTATAAGTGTTATATTACACGACATTATGCCGAGCTGTACGCACTTTCTATATTGTGTTAGAGACAGACATAATTCTTAGCATAAGATCACTTTTCATACTATGTACTGTTTGCAACACTTTTAGAATAAATGTGATTTCTTTCTTTTTTTCTTCTTTCTAATTAGAGGTAGCGCCATGCTTGTAGACGAATTAGGCCGGCGCGTCCGGGTATCAGTACCTCTTTCTTACACAAGATCAGCGTGAAGCGGCAGCAATGCTGTCACGTAAAGTGATGGTATTGTTGTCGCGTTTCGTTCGGTTTGTGAGACTTCCTGGTGGCCTAAACTCGTCATTGACATTTCCAGGAAAGTTTTCACGAAATTTTGTTCTGGGGTGAGGTTACCGGAACTGGAGTTTTAAAAATTTCATTCATGGTAGACTGAATAATTGTTGGAGTTACTATTGCTTCACGAGATATTCCATTTCACGGTACATCGCAATTAGCAAATGTAAGGTAATATCTTGCAGCTGTCACTGACATTTCCAGGAAAGTTTTCACGAAATTTTGTTCTGGGGTGAGGGAAAAGGACCGGGTGTCGATTGTATCTTTTATGTTGTTGAGTTTTTTATATGATTAAGTATAACATTGATAACAGCGCTTATCTAAACAACGTCGCATTTATCTAAAAGCTTTGCACGACCAATACATCGAGTATTACCATTGAATGCAAGTACCAATACGTTATTTCAGTTATCAGATAAAAGCTCACTGAAATTAGACAATGTTCTCAGTTTAACTGAATTGCGCCATATATTTCCTTCTCGTCCGCAACGCAGCTTGAAATAAAACGTCATTTCCATTCACATGTTATTCTTATTCGGGAGCCGAGGAGCGCTGATCGTATTTCGTATTCGAATGATGTATTCAATACGCGGGAGCATCGTAGGAACGCTGCATCGTAGGAAATGGTATAATTTTCATGTATATTTTTAAACTATTTCATGACTAAATTGTTTCGTGATATAGATTGGGTTATCTGCAGATTCAACGTGTCCGTATTTCTTGTTTTCAATTGAATAAGGACTTGTAAAGCAGATAGCTCATTTGAAGAAACAGCAGAAATAAAAATATAGAAACTAAGTCCAATACAACTAAAATATCATCCTTTTTCTTGCCTTAGCAATATTTTTATTTTATTTTTCAAGAGTATTTTAGCCACTTTGTCTAAACTTTTCAAAGCGTCAAAGGCCGGCAACAGCATGCATACGTGAACCACTACAAATTATTTTCTTTTTTTTCCAAAAATTTATAATTTTAAAACAAAAAAAAATCTGTACTAAAATATTTTAATAACAATAATACACAAGCAATATATTTATAAAGTTCCAATTAAGCTACAAAAGGGTAGTCTTTACAATTTAAACTTAAGTTTATTTTAAATTTGTACACAGAATCGTTGAAAATGTCAATAGATTTTACTTTGAACCCTTTAAAGATCACTTCTTTAACGGTCTGTCTGTCAAGATCCCTACTAAAAATAGACTTTCACCTAAATTAAGCCTATTCATTACAAACAAATAAACAATACTTTCTTCTTTAAAGTATGAGTATAGATATAAGTTACTTTTATCAAAAAACTATTTTATTTTTGTGAAAAACCCTAATTCCTTTTTCTCTTCATAAGAACCTTTTTTTAAATTTATTTCCTACTTTAGATAGAGCGTTGAGCTCACTGAGCTTAACTGGATCTTAAGGGAGACGAAACAGGTCAAGTTTATTCACGCAAGTTTCTCGCCTCGCCTCATTTACTAATTTTCTTTATTTTATTTTATTCTATTTTATATTATTTTATTTTATTTTATTTTATTTTATTCTATTTTATATTATTTTATTTTATTTTATTTTATTTTATTTTATTTTATTTTATTTTATTTATGTGTCAAAAACTTTAAAACGTGATTTTAAGAGCTTTTAATTTTTAGCTTTACATATTGTCTTGTGATTTGATTAGTATTATTGTATTTATATCTAATAACAAATTAAATACATCCCTGAATTGGCGCATGGCAGCCTAAATTCATTTATTTTCCGTTTTAATTATTCCTCCAGAGAGACATGAGGGAAGAGCAAAATTCGTACAACGTTAATTGTGAATCTCGATTTAGACTAAATCAACTATAACAAGATTACCATATCGTGTACAAATTTAAATTAGTTATTCGACTACAAGACAGATAAAAAATAAATAAAAAGACTTTGATAAAAAGATTTGCCGGCTTAGGTATAAAATGAATTATCAGCAAATTAGCTTGTAAAAAACAAATCATTGCGTTTTGATAAATTTAATCTCGTGACCGATACTACGAAGGTCATTTCCAAAAGGTAATTTAAGACATGTACAATTTTTTTATTCTTAGGCACAACAATTTCATTTTGTCACGGTTGTTATTATTTCGCTTGACACCATCCTGCAATAAAATCTATACATGCGTGTGTAAATCATTTCGCTTCAGTGTGCGTCAGCTTTTTATTTATAATTTAACATATTTTTAATACATATTCTATAAAAATATTAGCATTCACACAACATCGTCTTAATAAAACATAATTTTCGTAAAACAGTGGGACCCGATTAATGTCACTTTGTGATATTAGTCGTAAGGTTGTAGAGATCGTGGGGGTTCCGACGTCAGATGGCAATCGGCCATTTTAACTCTCCCCACAGCCAAATCCTTTGTAATCTAAGCGGACCCTGATACTACTAGACCAGGATAACGCTATGGAGAAGAAGATAGATAGATTAGGTTTATAAGTTTTCTTTTAATTGAACTACCTCCTTGCCTAATTTCTTTTATGCACGTCACGCGGTTGTCGACATGTCGTGACAGACAATTTTTTGCTTTTACGTATACAAATATATAAAAATCTTGCCAAAAACTATTAAATTTAAAGCGCTTTATATACTCTAAGTAATACTTCCGTAAACTGCTATAAAGGGATAATAATTCCATAAAGAAATAAACAGTTAAGACAAACAGTTTTGTCCCATTTATGACTATTTGAGACGCTCCCAAAATCATTCGAGAATAATTGGGCCTAGCGAAAACATGTTCAGGATATTGTAGCTGGGTAGTGTACGTGATAACAGTTAGGCAGTTTGGTCACGTGTCGACAATTCTATCAGAGGGTTACGTTAGACCCGTCTGTGCCTCAGGCGATGTGTTAGATTTCTCATACGTGGATGACAGTTTTGTCTGTTGTCTCTCCAAACATGTTTAAACATGTCCATATTTCGTCCAAACATGTTTAAACATGACCCAATTTCAAGTTGATTTTGTGGGAACCCCGTTTACGCTTAGTACCTTTGTAAAATCTACCAACTCCTGAACTTGGGACCTTAAAGAATTCAACAAAAAAACACACTCATCTTCATTCGGTTCAGACATAGAATGATTTGTCAAGCTCAAACTCAAAATTGTTTATTCATAAAGACTATTTAACAAGTTCGTAGTCATATGTAATTTTTTTTGTCAATAGTTAAGTTGATGAGGGTTCGTAGAGTTGGCCATTAGTTTGAGTTTGCTGAAAACAAAAACTTTGTCTTCAACTATGCCACGTAAAATATAAGCATTCTTGTTACCACGTTTGATATGCAAATAGAGATGAGGTGCCACGTTGATGTTTCCAGCCAGTTTGTTTCGGCCAACCTTTTTTATTTGGGGACAAATAAATGGGGCAAAGGGTTGATGTGTAGGGGGGCAATGTTTTGAGTCGTGTTATTCAAGTATTGCATCATTTTAGGATGTGATTCCAAATGATTACTTAAATTGAAACAGTTTTACCGTCCGTAAATACATACGTTTGACGCATGGAATTTAATAACGACTTTCAGACACATATGGTATAGCAGAAGTATTTTATCCCTGCACAGCCCAAATATATGGTTTAGCAACATAAGGAGTATTCTATAAAATGTCTTAATATAAGAAAAATAGAACGTAACAAACAATCAATGAGAGGAGAGCGTTCCCGAACCCCTGTAGAAGTTAGAAGAAATTGTGAGTGGAAGTATTCAGTCTACATAAGCATCGGATTATTAAAAGTCTTCTGAAATATAACTTGGTATCATAAAAATCCAAAAAACAAGAACATATAGAAGAAATAACAAAGGACACCTAACGTTTATAGACGTCCAGTATAAATGATCGCGTTCTCGAACGTCTGTAGAAGTAAGTAGAAATTGTTAAGGTATGGGGACAACGTGGCCGTCGTATATCATAGGATTATCCGTCGAGAACGAGCGACGCTACGTGCCGGGAATTCAGCGGAATTCATTAAATTGATTTCTATTATTTCTCTCGTAATATATTGAAGCGTACGGAAACACTCTGACAGAAAATTGTAAATAACATAGTATAGAAGTGGTTATCTGTTGCCCGATTATGTTTAAGGATTTATTCAAATGAAAAACCTCTGACTTGCCCGTTGGCGTAGTGGGCAGTGACCCTGCATTCCACTTCGAGGGTCGTGGGTTCGATTCCCGCCTCGAGTCTGGGCGTATTATTTATATGTATATTATGTATTTATATATTTCTAAAAATATATATGCGTATTACAGGCGTCTATTACTTATAGCACAGGCATTAAGTTGTCTGCCTTAGGAACAGACGTCCGTGTGTCATATAGTCCTGTATATATTTATAACAATATATAAAGCTGAAGACTTTGTTTGTTTGCTTGAATGCGCTTATCTCAGGAACTGCTGGTCCGATTTGAAAAATTCTTTCAGTGTTAGATAGCTCTTTTATTGAGGAAGGCTATATGCTATATATCATCATGTTATTACGTAACCTATTTATTTTAACCCATTTTTATGCGGAGGAAGTCGCGGGCTAGTATTTTATATGCAAAATAGAAATTCGCGATGAGGAACCTCTACAGATTAATATTTAAAAAAAAATGTAATAATAGATTTTTTTAAGCCAGTCTTTTTTATAAGCCAGCCTGATATATATTTCTCTGTGGAATCAGTTGCCGGCTTCGGTATTTTCGAACGGATACGACTTAGGGACCTTCAATAAAAGAGCATACTCATTTATCAAAGGCCGGCAACGCATCTGCGAGCCTTCTGGTGTTGCAGTTGTCCATGGGCGTCGGTAGTCACTCAGGTGAACCGCCTGCTCGTTTGCCCCTTGTTATAATATATATATATTTATACATGTATTCATATTTTTATTAAGTTGAAAGGAAAGTAACGGAATGGAATAGTAGCATCTGCTAGTTACAACGGCTTAATTTCCAACCCCCACAATACTGTCCGTCCATCTAGAGAATACATAATTAATAGAGGTAAATTGACAAAGTTCGACCCTCATGCATCACACTGCACATACTAACATTACATGTATAAGCAAGTTTTATTTCTTTATTATTTATAGTAGTATAGTTATCGTTTAGTGTAATGGTCAAAAAATAAACGATTTCATTTCATTTCAAACATAATTATTCTGTGTATATACTTATGTATGTTACTTAATTTCTTTTCCAGCTATCTATGTAATCGAAGACAGTATGTTAGCTATGGGGGATATTGTTCTTCGCCAAAAAAGCTTTATTTTGTTTGTCATAAGAGACCTCTTCTAGTCTTTTGACAAATTATTCTTAGACAAATGGCGAAAGAAGCAAAAAAAGAAAATATTTTGTTTATAGGAATGGAATAGCGCCACGTGCACTTTAGACACGAATTTTTATCGTATAAATGTTTAGCCGTAATCATATGAACAGCAAACAGCTTTCGGTTTATATAGAAATCGACCGTAGAAAAAGACAGGGTTCACTTTGACCGACGATAGTTACAATTTAAACAATAATCTTTATTGTATCTAATCTTTACTAATTGTAAGCCTCAAGCTTAGAGGAGTTACGCTAGCCGTAATCCCAAAGATAGTGTTTGTCTGCGAGAGTATTAGAGACGGTTCGGAGAGTTCCACTGGAATGTCAGCGATTTTAGATTGCGAAAGCGACTTTAAATAATCTGCTCATTGACTCGATCTGATATATAAGACGTGACATATAATGTTACCTAAATGAGGAATATGAAATAATATAAAATATCAAATACTTACGAGTGTTTTTTTTTCATTTTAATATTCTCCACTGAACTGGCGGTCTCTTCCGATTCATCAGATATATCCGTAAAGGTATACGAAGGTTTACCCATAATGCTTAAACGAAACAATTTGACGAGAAAACCATGTCTGCAGTACAAAATTTTAAAAAAGCATTTATACAGTGCAACCTTAATATAACGTACCTCAATATAGCGACTTTCTCGATTTAACAAATTCTTCGTAATCCTCTTGAATTGTCCCTAAGAGTCAATATAAAATATATCTTTACAATGCGAACATTTTTGTATAAACCTAATAACTCTTTATAACGAATTTTCAACTATCAAGAAAACGTATTCATACCTCTAATTAACGAATTTTGTCAACCCAAAACCTTCTGTAACACAGTTTAAACTTTTACAGTGTCATCGTTGCCATTTTATAATTGTGCAAATTCAGTTTCAATAAATAAAAATTTCAATTTCAAAAAATTTCAATTTAAAATTTCAATTTCAATTTTTCAATTTCAATTCAATTTCAATTTCAATTATGTATTGTGGCCGGGGACTTTGTGTAACTGTACAAAGTTTCGTAGTACTTTGTGGACTTCAATGACACAAATTCGCCTTAAGTTGCCAAATTGCCACACGCAGTTTTATTCCAACTCTTTTACGGTAAAATCTATAAAACTGTGGAATATACTACCTAAAGAGATTCGGCACGTGAAAGTCAATTGTACAATTTTTATCTGACTACCGCACCCTAATATATATAGTGTCTAACTTAATCTATCTATGTATTGTATCATGTATATTTGCTGAATATATATTTAAATATTTATATATTATAAAACTCATTGAAATACATATTATCAAAAATTCACTTTTACAGGTTTTAAAATCGTCAATTGTTTCTGCTTCTTTATTGAAGTGGTATCTAACAAATATTTCGCACTTTTTATTTAAGTAATCACTTTGTTATTGCAAGAATAGTTGTAAATTTGTCACTGAGCAATCCTAAGTATAAAAACGGAATTAAAAATAATTTCTGCCGAGGTATTTTAAATATTTTTTTTAGCTATCTGCCGCTGCTGCAAAATTGTTGTTGCCGTTTCGAAGAATATTTCCAAACAAGATTTGCGAGACCACTTATAAAAAGCCGTTCTTAGTGAACGCCTACTAACTATAGAATACCTCCTTGCCGAGTTTCATCTTTGTACGTCACATGGTTTTGGAGATTTTGTGTTTGGTGACCTTTCACTTCTATGTATATACTAGATGTGCCCGCGACTTTGTCCACGTTCCGATGTGCCTCAACGCACGTTTCGCTTCGACACCGAAGCATCATCAGGAAATAGACTCTACAAAGGTTATTCGTTGAGTCTCAGTCAGTTATTTATAATCCGCTATCTTTAAACACCCGAGACTTCAAAATAGATTCGATATTTTGAATAAGCGCTCATTAAAGAAAATGATCCAGATGGCGTGAAGCGAGGAGCCCTGATAATTACTGCGGACAAAAACACAGGGTCAAAGTAAGTGGAAAACTATAATAAGTAGCCCGCCCGACAGATTATGTCTTGCCCAGATTTTGTCTCTTTTCCTATTAGCCAGTTTTCTTTATGACTTTAATAAAATGTGACATTGCCCATATCATGTATCATTCTTCAATCAGAAGGTCTAGTACAAACTTCATAAAAAAAATTATGTATTTAAACAAACCTTTACACTTTTCCTTTATTTATTTTAAACCATCCCTTGAAGGGGAATGAAACAAAATAAACAGAATTGAAATCTGTCCAGCGATTGTCGATATTTAGTGAGTTTAACAAACAAGGATTCTTCCTTGCATTATCCTGGTCTAGTACCATAGTCACCTTAGATTGCAGAGCTACTGCTGTGGCTGTAAGGCGAGTTAAGATCCCTGGAACCCCCACAATGTCGTAATTAATATCACTCAGTGGTATTAAACGGGACCCCATTGTTTTACGTGCCTTCCGAAACACAGAGGACATTTGAAAACTAGTGTAAGAACCCATCTATCGCCCGGCCGCAGGGAATTTACTTAATCTACCGATCGCCTCAAATGCCGGCCACTGATTAAACTACGACCTTCTCACTAACAAACTAGGAATGATTTTTTTATATACATAAATAATAATACCGCGTTGCAGTTCCTCTCGCCCGATGTAATCGCGACGTGCGCAGCAGATGGATCTGTCCGCGGCCGCAGCATCAGCACCGGGTCCTCTTTGCTGGAGTGCTCGTGTCACTGTGGGCGAGTCAAACGCCTGGCCACAGCTCCGGACAAACCTCACCTGCTGTGGTCAGCCGGAGAGGATGGATTAGTCCTGTAAGTATCTATATATATAAATAAAATTGAAGGGTTGTTTATAAGGTCGACATTACTTTTTTTTTAATTGCGTATGACCATGTATACGATAGTGCGTTCAGTCTAAGAATGCAGGCGCCTTCACTAACATTCATTATTTCAGTTTGACAGTAAATATTATTGGCAACGCTTGATCGTGTGTGTGCATTGATTTTGTGGAGGGACGTGCCTTTTTAGACTGCTCGCACTCTGCCCATAACAAAAACGAGTTAGAAGTTTAAAAAAATATCTGTCTATTAGTCTGTCTGTTTGTTCCGGGTGATCTCCTTAACGGCTGGACCGACTTCGACGGGACTTCCTGTCAGATAGCTGATGTTGCAATTAAACATAGACTACTTCAGTGTTAGAAAATATCTAGGAATCCGCACGTCAGAAGGTGAAAAATCACTGAATTCACGCGGACGAATTCGCGGGATACAGTTAGTTGTAAATATAAAAGAAAAGCAGAAATCTACTGAGGTAACATATTTAAACCCTGGCCCTACCCCTAACCTTAAATAAATTCTGGTACTCTGTGAGTCCCAATAGAAGTGACAACAAATCGTCAGAGGTGTTGGTACGGTGACATCAAAGTCAATATTAAGTCACAACTCCTAGATTTTTTTCACATAAAAAATTATATACTCAGTAAACATATAGTTCACGGAAAGCGTTCGGTGACGTGACGTGAAGATGACGCGAATTGAATGGTATTTTCTCATCTCAAAAATGCTCCACCAGCCTAAAGAAATTTTCTCACTTCAAAAAACATCTGCTAATTTATACTGTTTTTAGGGTTCGGTACCTGCAAAGGAAAAAAGGAATCCTAATAGGATTGCTTTGTAGTCCGTTTTTCTGTCAAGACCTTTTTACCCAGGAATACTTAGAGTTTCAAAGTTGAAATGAATCCCAAATATTTTGATCTACAGTCCCTTGAAGCTCACAACCCCTGAGTAAAAGCAATCACACATGCCCTGTTTATTTTTAAGGCAACACGACCTCCGGGTTCCTCACCGCTGCAACGCAGACTCCGCCAATGTTCTGGTGAATCTTCTCAACCACATGGGTCGATATGCGGAGGCCAAGTGTCTTGCTGTGAACCCGCGCCGCCCCTACCAGTTGGCTGTCGGGGCTAACGATTTCTACGTGCGGATGTACGACACTAGAATGATCAAACTGGCTAGATTGCAGGTATATTTGTGATGTTTACAGGAGCTACTAAATTACGCTATTTGGGATCACGTTAGTGACCATGCCGCAACGAGACAAAAGAAGCGCAACGGCGTCAAAAAATGTAGCGTTTTTATCAAGACAAAAGTGGTTTGTCACTTACAAGAACTGTTGTATAACTTAAAAGTAATGAACAGTGAATACTGTAATTGATTGAATCAGGCGTTTACTTTGAGGAAATCCATGACATATTTATTCACCTTATGCGCATGTGACTGTAACATATTTCGACTAAAGTGTAGAGTCCGTAAACTTAAGAAGTGTAGAGTAACTAGTGTGTATCTAAAACAGATCTAGCAATACTTTTTGACAGTGTGAGCCATATGGTCTCGCTGTGCCAACACTTTACATGAAAATGTTTTTGCTGGGATTTTATTTATACAAAATAGACCAGTCCTTGTCACCTATTGCATCTAACAGATGATTATGTAGTTTAAAATGTAGCATGGTAAAACCTATTCAGTTGATCTTGGAGTTTCTGACAATTCTATAAATTAATTAACACTGAGAAATATATAAGTAAATTTACTAAGTTATGTAGTAAACATGCTGTCACTTGGCCATAGTTAGAATGTTCAAAATTTGAAAATGATGACGCATTCTATACAATTCGGAACGAGGTCTTATGTAAAACGTATACGATTACATGAGGAGGAGATGCAGATGAATGCGCCGTCGTCCCGCATGATGAAACGGAAGATCAGTTGGAATCATTGGTATTCGAGAAATACATACTGTTTCACTGTACTGTTGCGTACTTTCCGTTAGTAATGGTTGCCTCAATCAAATTCGGCATAAGTCTTTTTAACGAAAGTCGAGTACCGTTGCAAAGTCGCGGTGGATTCAAATTACGCAATACCATAATAACTGTACCAACTTTGAGTTGCAAGTTATGTGGTGGAAATCCTGGTAACTCACACTCTTGGTTTCGAGGGAAATCGGTGCAAATTTTATCGTTAAAGGTATCTAAAATTAACTAGGGTAATCTTTTATAGGTTTGAACAAACCAAAGCAATGAAATTAGGCAATTCTAAAGATAATATTATTTCTAAAGATAATATAATATTCTTTATTCTATTTTGTTGTTGAGATAGTATAAGGTGACTAAGCTTCAGTAAGATTGCCTGTAGTGAGCATGTATTTTTAAGATCGTGATATTAATGAAAAGATCGAGATTGCGATATGACCTGGGAATGATTATATTAAAGTATCTAATTTAAGTAAGAAGTAAAGTATCTAATTTACTATTTAAAAACAAAGATTATTAAATATTTCAATTTTATCCGTTTATACAATCTGAAATCATTGACCAACTGAAATATTTGTTTTGAAGGTTTATTTTTTAAATGGATAGATACAATCGTATACGTGTCTTTTCTATTTCGAGAAAACTTCATTTTAGGGTTCCGTACGGCAGCAAATCTTGTCGGATCAATTGGATTCACCTTTTCCGAACCAGCGTATTTTATCAAGAATATACTCATGTATAATATTTAATTTTATTGTATTTTTTTAACATTTTTGTCAATTCAATTATGTCCTATTGTATTTTATGTGTGTACTTTACCTGAAATAAATAAAATTTCATTTAATTAGCTTAATGTTGGTTACATTATATAGTGTTATGATAACTGTTATGCAAACATAGACTATAAAAATCTGCGGCGAAAAACATGTTTATTGTTTAATATTGTTTGCATAGAATATCAATAAGTAACACACTTTTAAATCGAGTTTACAAACCATATACTCTAAAAATATTCTGTTAATTATATTCTCTCACTTTCAACAAATCATCTGAGAGGTTTGGAACCGTCTTGAGGTGATGCAGTACATAAGAAATAGATGTCTTGCGTTTCTGTAATGACATTAATATCGGGTTAGTTTTAGTTAAGACACAATAATTTACAACGCAGTCTATGATTGATTAAAGAGTTTCTTTGAAGATGCGACGTGACATGTGTGTGTAAAAAGATGACTGCGATTCTAATAGACGTGAGATACGGTTGCAAAAAGATTGCTTCAATTCTAATACGACGTGAGATTAATGTTTTATGTGTTTTGCACGTAATACATTGCAAAAATGCTGAGCTGTTGTATCCATCTTTAAAACTGCTACAGGCCGTCGTCAAGATGTGTTTTCTTTTGCTAAATTTCTATTTCATTATCATATATTTATTTGTTAGCCGTTTGTAGTATTTATAAAGATTAAAATTATTTCATTTTACGAAAATTGCGAATACGGACAAGTATGAAATTTTACACAGCGATAAATTAATAAAATAAATATATGTATTTGCTTCACGAATAAATAAGATTTTCATTTATTTTCGTAATCTGGGCAGATTTGAATATACGGAAGAAGGGCTTTTACTTTTATTTAATAATTCAAAGATCTAGCGATTAAAAAAAAAAGTCTTTTGAGAATTTCATCTTTTTAAATTAAATATGCTCTATTTTTTTGTAGAACGTGAATGCACTATTTTTTACGCTATCAATAGATGAGGCCACTGGAACGGGGACACCCTAAGCCAACCGCGAGTATCGCTTTTTGTTTTGGCTTAGCCACAGAATATATAACACGAGCAGTAGTCAAATTGAGATAAAATGCCTTTAAATGAAAACAGCAATTTTAATTAGTTAATGCTTTATAAATAGGTAAGGCCGCTGGAACAGGTACATACCAAGCTAACCGCAAGCATTGCTTTTTGTTTTGGCTTAGCCAGTAAATTATTACTTTATAATCCTGTACTCGCCTGTATCTAGCTAATAAATGATGATTGTTTGTTTTAATTTTGTATCGTATACTTCATTACAAATTAAACGAGATGCTGGCGTAATAAAGCAAGTATTATTTGAAAAAAATTTAAAATAATACAAAAACAGTAAATTTAAAATGCAAGACCAGGACACACAATATACAAACAATATATATTTATTCGAAAGTGGACGAATTTCTTAGCATTCCATGGATTCACCGTGCGGGTGCCGGGTCCATCGCGTTGCAGAGGGAGGAACCATAGCAGTAAAAATGTTTAAAATATTATTATGAAAAACTTTGAAAACAAATTGCCCTAATCGTATCAGACTTATTGTAAAATGGTGATAACAAAAATTATATACCAATGAATATGTCGTGGGCTCTTCTCGGAACAGAGCGCGAGCAAACCGCGTAAACTTGGCTCTAAGGCGAATATATTATCTCCAGAAAATCACACGACTTTAACAAGTGTTGTTTGAAATCTAGGTAAATAAGTTTATAAGCATTGGGTTTTTTAAATCTATGAGTCTGTCAGGGTATTTGCGGTCATTTTGAATCTGTTTTATGACCTCCAAAAATGTGTTATGAGCTCTTGGGCCATTTTAAAGAATATTAGGAATGTGATTTAATGTTCTAATATTCGCATTACCGTTCTAAATGTGGGAAAATCTTGTGCAGGTGGACCAGTCAGTTTTATATCCTCTAAATTACTTCTGGATTGACGTCGACTTCTGGGACAATGATGTATAGATCTGATAGATCTTGTATCTATAATCAAACACATACAACTAATTTTCTCTAAATCTTAAAGTTATAAGTGCGAATTTCAGTATGTGTGTTTGTTACATAGATATATCTCAATTTCAAGGATATTGAAATTGGTGAAAGGTCCATAGAAATGGTCATAGAGACTATTACGGAAAAAAATCGAAAACATTGTCCTTTTACGTCGTTTATTTTCCCTGTTATTTTTCCCTCTCCATGGCAACCAATAAAATATATTCCAAAACTATCCTTCGTCAATGTCCTGTCATAATCTCTTTGGTCCATGCGGCCAGCGTTATAGTTGCCGTAACATATATTGCTTGCATTATGTATGATTATTTAATTTTCTCTATGTGAATGCTAAACAGTCGACAAGTCCGGTTGCAAGTCTATTCATCAGCCTGCATCATAACGTTACTGGAGTGGAACCAACACGCGAGGCGCCGAAGGGAGAACCTTTCTCGTATGAAGCTGGTTGGAAGGATGCCTGTGCAGTCTTTTTCTACTCATTGGTGTGCATTGTTATGCATGCTATCCTGCAGGAATACTTCCTCGATGTAAGTTGTAAATCTATGTATATTCTCATTAAAATGATCCTGCAATATTGATTTAAATATAACATTTCATTTTTTGCAGAAAATATCAAAGAAATTCCATCTCTCAAAATCAAGATTGAGCGCTTTGAATGAATCTGGCCAGCTGGTTGTGTTTCAACTTGTGACATTGGTGTGGGGTGGTGATGCTATTCTCAGGGAAGGATTTATTTTCAACATCCCGAAGCTATGGGATGGTAAGTCTACTTTTCAATTGATTACAAAATAATTTTTAAATGTTACTGTACTTCGTAAAATTCACTGCTGATGTAAAATATATTCCATCTGTGTCAAAATTGATACAATATGTACATAAGCTATGATAAAAATGAGTAATTATTTCATTCTATGCTCTGATAGTATCATACATGGTTAAAGGATTTGCCAAAAACACACTTTGATGGCAAATCTCAAATTGAAATTGCCTCAATAGCTTAACAGAGGAAATGTTGTTTTTGTGAAGATCTGATCAGGTTTGCACACTTCTGACTCAAGATTAGTAGTAGGAGCAATAGGAATTTTTTTTTGAATAGGAATATTATATGTATCTGTAAGTATTCCTAGTACTCTTATTAGGTTCCTGTAGTTTCAAGGTTTCCTTGGAGTGGTTGTGGCCTAATCAGTGGTCTACATTTAGTTTAGTAGCTCTTACTGAGACTGGGTGATAGATGGCTGACCCATTCTAACACTGGTATACATTTGGTATTTGACCTCTGCTGTGTTTTGCTAAGCACGTAAAACTGGGACCTGATTAATGTCGTTGAGGTTTGCCAATAGGTCATCTAAGTCTCCACAGCCACATCCTCTGCCACCTAAGCAGAACCTAGTACTAGATCAGGATAAAACTGGAAAGAAAACAAAGTCCTCAAGGAACCCATATAGTTTTGCTCTATCCGTCTGTCCGGAAGATGATTCCCCTTCTAGGTTTTTCAAACTATTAGATATAGACACCTGAAACTTTCCATGTTGATAAAATATTAAATGATTTTCAGGTGAAATTGGACTACTTTTGAAGTTATTTAACAAATACCTTTATCGCATATCAGATACATATAAGCATGTTTTGACATGCTTGTGGCTATTCTTCAAATTATATTTTCTTGTTGTAGATTATTGTTCAAAATATTTATTGTGATACCTTTGATGTCATAAAGTTTTATAAATCAATGGATGGCAGTTGTACACACAAAATAGCATGATCCATTGTTACTCTCCATCTAATCTGAGCGTGTAACCGAGAGTGTGGCAGAAGCAATAGAGGCATGATCAGCCTAAGCGTTTGGCGTTATCACGTGAAATTATCGTCCATTAACCGACTGTACAGACAATTAATTTTTTTTTTAGGATACCCCAATCATCCAATGAGTTTCCTGCTCAAACTCTGGTGGGTAGTTCAAGCTGCCTACTGGATTCATACAATCCCAGAGCTTTATTTCCAACGCATCAAGAAAGATGAATGGTCTGGACGCATCAGACACGCTGCTGTTGCCTTTGCGTTTGTAGGACTCGCATATGGTTTTAAGTAAGTTTTAATTTTTTAAATAAACATTTACTTGTTATATTACGCGTTTTTTGATCACGTTCATGTATACATTTTGACATTGGTTTTTGAAATAAATAGGAAAAAGGAGATTGTAGCTTAATCAGTTGCAATGGTAAATGGGTGATTCTATCTTCACTAGTTTTTCAAATATCCAACCCTCTACATGTTTTGAAAGGCACAAAAGACTGTGGGTCCCGATTAATCTCACTGTGAGGTATTAGTCGTGAGATTGTAAAGATGGTGGGCTTCTGGATGTGACAGCAGACAGCAGTTGGTCATTTTAATTCGCCTCATAGCCACATTATTTGCAATTTAAGCAGACCCTGGTACTAGACTAGGATAATGCTTGGTAGAACAATATTTGAAATAAGTAGTTAACTTATAATACATTGGTATTGAAGCTATAAACTTCATTAAATTTTTTTTACAAAAAAATTATGAGTATAAAATTTTCTATAATAAGTTTGTATTTTCAAGTAACTTACTTTGTTACAATTACCAAATAAACCGGTGAAAATTGCATCAATCAATATGAAATAAAAACTGAGCGCCTGATTTTTATGTCTAAAAAAATTTTTGCATCTAAAAAAGATTTTTATGTGTAAAAATTAGGCAGACGTCAAATTTTTTTTCATGGCCAAATATTTACCTCATGTGAGAGTGAATTTATCAAATAGATATACTATTATGCGTTTGTGATAAGATTAAAAAATAAGAACATTACCTATCAAATTAGATATATTTGTTTATAAATTGATTTTTTTGTTTAGATTACATAATTTGTAATATAACACAAAATGTATTTATTAATAACTTTTGGTTTGCAATTTCTTAATGAGAGATAAATGTTTTTGTGTAATTCCTCAGCTAATAAGAGCGTTTTGTTAATTGCTTTAATTTGAATAAGAATTAATGTATTTTGTTTTGCCAAACAGGTTCCAGAGAGTGGGTGTTTGTCTTATTGTTCTGCATGCCTTGGCTGAATTTGTGGCTCATACCTACCGCCTGAACACCATCTTAAGGGGCGAGCGTGAAGACTACTTAGACAAATGTGAGTTTGTACTTATATTTATTTATACCCTTTATTGTACATCACAAAATAAATTAACACATAATAAAATACAGCAAGAAAAGAAGTACAAAAGTGGTGTTATTGTTAAAGAGCAATTTCTTCCACACAACCTTGAGGACAAGGAAATATATGAAGTGGTAAAGCAGTAGGTTGTGTGCAAGAATTCATGAAATAATTTAAAAATATAACAAGATAAAACAATAAACTGACTGTTAAAGCAATATATACACAAATAAGCATAAATAAATGTCAATATACTTACATACCAACTAACATGCACATGTATATACTTCTCCATTTATATATTAGATGGAAAATTAATCACATAATTTACAGTAAAATTATTCTATGATGGGACGTTCACCATAGCTGATCTTATAAGAAATAAATCAGTTTGATTTATGCGACTTTGATTTTAACAAAAGCATTACAGGTCTGCTTATACAAGTCTTCAAAGTTGGACATAATTATTGAATGCAACAATCAACATAGACAAAGATGCCGGTCACTGCTAGCAAATTATAAAAGTAGAAATATGTTTTTATTTAATTAATTAAAGATTTTATTTTAAAAATTAGTATAAATGAAGAATATTTGTGTATTACCAGCTGTTTCTCGAGAGAAATTGCGAGAGCCCTTAGACCTTTTTAATCAGGCTCTATCGAAAAATCCTTTTTGAGCGGATGTCTACTAACTTTAAACTACCTTGTTGCCAAATTTCATGATTCACGGTTTTCAAGATTTCGGGTAGGGGACCTTTCACTGTTCTATGTACATAGATATAATAAAATATGTTTTTGTTGGCAGTGCTGGGTCTGCTGAACGGAGTAGTGTTTGTGTGTGTGCGATTGTGCTCTCTGGTGCTGGGCGTGCTGACGTTCTACTTCGGTTTGGCTGGTGCGGCGCCCATACTGCTGCGAGTGGGCGCTCTGTCCCTCCTAGTCTCATTCCAGGTGAGTGCTTGGTCTGATTTAGTGCTGAATTATATAGACTCTCCAATATCGAACTTCAACGGAGGTATAATACCTTAAAAATGTTTATAATAAACTCATTTTGTGCTGTTTATATATAAATGCTTGGACTTAGCTTTAAAACCTAATTTTTGGAAGACAGACTGTTGTTGTTGTGTTTTGGCTAATCCCCTGATAAATCCTTTAGCCTTCCTCGATGAATGGGTTATCAAAGACTGAAAGAATATTTCAAATTGGTCCAGTAGTTCCTGAGATTAGCACGTTCAAACTGATAAACAAACCAACAAACTCTTCAGCTTTATATATTAGTAAAGATTACTAATATATACTTACACACTGGCATTAATTCTTTGCAGGTTTGTCTAATGTTTAACTTTATCTCGGAGACCATTAAGCAAAGACAAGAGGCTCGTCAGCTCGCTCAAGCCAGGCCGAAGAAGGAGAAGAAAGAGAAGCCTAAAAAGGAAAAAGGTAGAGTTTTAATAATAAAAAAATTTCATTAAAAATAAATTTGGAATATCAGTTTAATATAATGTTGCCAAATGCTGCGGAGAAATAATTAGAAAACTAATAAATAATAACCAAAAAAATGGAGAAATATCTGAATGAAAAAGTAACAATATTAATTATTTTTTCGCAATTTGAAATACCTCTTAATTTTACTTCAAGTGTATGAATGCTATCTAAAGACACATATGAAAACAAAATGAATTTGTCTATGGCATTCTTTTTTTATTTAGTAGTTGGAAAGGAGTAGTAAAATCTTACTAAATTTCTCGATTTACTTGTTGCTCACCAATATTGTACATTTACAGCGAAGAAAGCCCAAACCGAGGAGTCTGATCTTCCTGAAGTAGATCAGAACACGAACAAGAATCTTCGGCAGCGACAAACTGCTACCGCCAAGACAAAGTAAAACGCACATTATTCGCTCCCCTTAGGAGTATTAGGTTGTCCCCTTCCATTTGTAAGTACACTGTCAGTACACTTCTTCCTAGATATTCCTTAAATAAATTTTATTTTAATATATATATCTTACGATATGTCGATGCACAAATAGTAACTGTGTTAAAAAAAAAATAGAACTTTGTGTTTTTATAGGTGTCATACAAAGTGTTTGACGAAATTTTTATTTGAGATTGTTAATATAAATAATTAATTATTTATTATAAATGTATGTGTGAGTTCATGACAAGTTAATTTTATCGCATGATATAGATTATAGATGTACTATGTGTCATCGGGGGCGACCCTAGCGCAACATTAGTGGTGCGACGATATCGATTGCTTTCATATGGGTTTGCTAAAGAGGTCGTTATATGCCCTGAGTCAACCTTTAGCAAATTAAATTGTTTTTTAATTTCCTTAAATAGTAAACTTGATGTACCCTAAAGATTTTTCTACTCAATTACCTACTGCCTCCATTATAATTACTTGAAATTCCTTTCTGAAAAGAGTTTGATCATATTTCTATACTTTTTTTTCATCTGTTAATGAAAAATATTTCTTAATAAGAATTTATTAATTTGAAGGTCGCACGTTATATTAAAAAAAAAAACACCCAGAACCTCTTTTTTTAAAGAAACAAAACTTTTCTTTTTTTAAACTTATCATATTGTTGTATCCAAAAATCACCTGAAAAGTGTTTAGGGACGCCCCTCTGTGTAACCTATGTCTGTAGTTTGTACTCGTAAACTTACTATAATAATTGTCTATCTATCTATCTATCTATGAAACGCACTATTGTCATTACGTATAGTGGATACAGGGTTGTAAAAATATCTCTTTAAATTGTATAAAAAAAAACTTAAAGTATAGGTTTAAAATGTTGTTTATATGAATATATTGATAAGAGTTTTACAGTATTGTGTTCGTACACATAAAAACACCACTATTCCATTTGTTTTTTTTTTCGTGCATTTCGAACGCTGTAAGACTTTGCGTCGTGAATTCCAAATGCATTGTTTTTAAAATTGTTTATATTTTATTTTTTATATACACTATTGTATAACTTCGACCATATCTATTTTTATATGACAATAGGCATTTGCACATCTCAATATTGATATTTCGGTGCTTCTTTCCTCTTTTAATATATACGATTTTATTGTATATTAATCTACATTTAGCTATGATGCTTCAGGACCTAACGGATGCGGTGATTCTGGGGATAAAATAATAATAATTTTTTTAATGTCGACTCTGAGAGAATGAATCCGTGATTGTTGTTATATTCGTATATGAATTAGGCGTTAATTGTTCTTCCTAAAAATGAAATTGTGCTCATAAGTTATTATATAATTTCCGTGAGGATTGTCAATTTTAAAATGCTTGATGTTATTTTTTATTTCTGAATAAAATTTTTAAGAATTTTTGCCTTTTATTGATTTTTTTTCTGGTCCTGATTTTTTTGCTCTACTGAGTCAGAGATATGCTGAGGAGGATCGCTAGGTTAAGTAGCTCTTGCTGCGACCGGGTGATAGATGGGTGAGCCATTCTAACACTGCTTTATATTTGATATCCGACCTCCTCCGTGCCTATAATTGAAAAACATGACGCTAAGTCCAATGAGAGGAAACTAGATTGGTTTGATGTCACCGATGAAGGTGCAACTAATATGCCGAAGTGGGCAAAAGACTGTGATGTGACCCCGTTACCCGAAGGAGAGAGGCGGGCAGATACAGTCGCTTGGAGGGCCCGACATCCATATCCGCAGAACCATTTAAGGAATTTAGCTAGACGAAACTGCCATACACCTTATGTTTTTCTGGTAGATGTAGACATAGTGCCTTCTAGAGGTATGGCGGAAGCGTTAGATAATTTTCTGGCAAAGACTCCTAAGTGCCCGCTTTGTGCTTATGTAGTCCCGACGTACGAACTGGACAAAAGGGTAGCGAATTTCCCGGCAAATAAATCTGAATTGTTGAGATTGTCACGTAACAAGTTAGCCATTCCATTTCACAGGAAGGTGTTCATTTATAACCAATATGCCTCAAATTTCACCAGGTGAGACTTAGTTTGAAAGTACTGTATACGATGTTCTGATTATAGATTATGTTAGTTTGAACGATTATTGAAACGAAAAAATCTGTTTTAATAATTATATATGTTTCACTTTCAAGCGTTTTCACTGATGTAAGTGCATCGGGATCCTCTTGCACGTGCAAATTTTAGATTAATCTACATTCAGAAATATTCTCTTGCTGCTCAACATTGGAATTTTCAAGAGTTATGTGTTCAGGACAGGCAAATCATCACCACTCTAGGTGTTGCAGATTTTAATGGGCGACGGTGATTACTAAGAGCCCTACCTCACCGAGACGCCATGGCGACATTACCAGTGGCGTATTCAAACAAATCTTATTAAAAATTTACGATAGGTAACTCACTTGGTGACGGTTTGGCGACGTTGCCAATTTAGAAGCGTCGCTACGATTACTACTGGCTACTCCATTGGCAACAGCCGGTATTGGGCGTCGCCATGGTATCTCGGTGAGGTAGGAGCCTTACGGTGAGGTGGACCGTCTGATCGTATGCCTCTTGTTTTTTTTTTATATAAAAAAGTTTTGTATGTTTTAAAAATAATGATTTTATAGATGGGAGTCCACAGGTGGCAACGAATCATTGGAAACACATATCAGTCACAACGTGACCAACTTTGAACTGTTGTACGAGCCCTTCTACGTGGCGCCGGACACGGTGCCAGCACATGATGAGAGGTTCCTGGGCTATGGCTTCACGAGAAATACACAGGTGAGCCTAAACTTGCATTACTACACAAACCTGTTAGGTGACTAATTGCATATTCATATTTTTACCTGTAGAGGTTCAGCCTCGAATTCCGGGCTAAAATACTTACGGTTTGAACTCTGATGATGTTGGAGTCTGTTCTGTCATATCCCAGACTAATAAAATGAAATGAAATTGCAACATTTGCTATATAAAATATGTGGGTTTGCATATCGACTGTTTACCAAATACTTTACTGGTGGTCTCCATACTAGGGAACCTGTGTCGTTGAGGCCATGAGCCATTGAGCCAAGCCAAGCTAAGTTTTTTATTAGCCAAGATAATAAAAAACTTAACTAGAGAGGCACCGGTAATAGGCTAGCCTAATGGTATTCTAAATTTCTTGTCTTTGTAAGACCACCCTGGATGTAATGTCAATTAGAAAAGACGTAACAACGACAACTTGGAATGCAAGAAAAATAGTAAAATCTTTCTAGGAATGAATAAGTAAAAATCGTATCACCGTTATATATTTAAGAATTTTCTTTTACAAACATAATTTTCAGTTACATAAGGCTATTTCAATCCAACAAAATGAATACATAAACGCTCTGTGACGGTACATTTTTGGCACCCGTCCAGTACAATGGGCCATATGCAACCCTATCAAAATATTTTTAGTGCGTTTATTAGTAACACTGGCTGTTTTGCACGACTTGCATAAACAGTTTATTGGTGTATACCAACGTTTCCCAAACGAAGTGTCGTGACCAGGTCACGTTTATCAAATTGTCGAGTTGCCAAAAACTCTCAAAAATCTAATCATTTCAAGATAAAATTTCTTCGAAAAAAATTTATTAAAAAAAGTCATGAATGAAACTAAACCAAATCTCTCCCAGAATTTACTAACGTAAAAGTATTGCACTTAAAATTTAGAAAATATTTTTTCCAAAGACGATGCGAAAAAGTTTTGTGGGCCACGCAAAAAAGGTGTTTAAATAACCGGCCCGTGGAAAAAAAAGTAGAGAAACGCTGGTGTATACGATATTAGCCGATGGGAATTGAAGGTTATTTGGGTTTGATGATTGTCGTATCTTTAAAGAAGAAAGGTAAAAGTATATTATACTAATGACATTAGTAGACAAGAAAAATCAGCTCTATATCTGTAAATTTATTATCTGGTCAGCTAGAATTATGCATATAAAAAGGTCATAAAAAGTTTTTATGCGTTTTGACTGACCGAAAGTTATGTTAACGCAAATAAGAATACTTTGTTAACCACTTAAATTTATTTGGCTAACTTCGTAAAGTGCACCAATTTACGAAGTTTACAATTTACGAATATTTGTTTCGCTAAATTCGTTTTACGCTATTTTCTGTGGATCACTGTACATTTGACCGACATTGGCTGACCCCATTGCAATGATGCTATGTGTGTCTCCATTGTAAGGATTACAGCAACAGAACTGTGGTTTCTGAAAAAAAACATAATTTATGCATAGAATTTAATATTTATTTAAACAGTTATAAACTTTTCAACTACAAAACTAGTATACTTTAGCCATAATTATATTATAACTATTAACAATTTAAAAAAAAAGAACATTTAGTCGGTAAGGCGTGGCCCACGACTTTGTCTGTGTTTGTAATACAAGTGATATTAATAAATCAGTTTTTTAGCCTTTAGAATTATATTCTACAGATTGAACATTGTCGTAAAAGGGACATTAGAACTTAGGTCGCTGACTAGCAGTGAATTAAATCTGTTTTTGTAATTCCTTCGATAAACACTTTACTTTACTGTACTTCTCGTTGGCCTAGAATCATGAAATTTAGCAAGAAAATATTATAACTTGTAGTATAAATAAAGGAAAAATATGTATATAGATAGAATTAAATGAAGTAGTAGCGTGAACATGTGAATGTATAATTAACTAACTTAACCAGGTCAGGTCAGGTGACTGAACAAAGCGAACGGACAAGTGGAGTGCAACTTAATTTCGCATCGCGGAATTTGTAAGTTTTAAATGTATTCAGTAGGTGGTTTTAAATCAGCTCTGTGCTTTTGAAGCTTTAATCATGAGGGTTTGTTCGCCTAAATGCAATGTTAATACAAAACTAAAACATCTATAAGATAAAAAATCTAAATCATTAGATAAAAAATCAAAATGTAAATCATAAAACAAATTCCAATTTATATCGGATTGAACTCAGCAGATTTCCTTTAAGCAATTATCCAAACAACGGACCAGAAATTGGCGCTGCCTTGACTGCGATGGCTTCAGTACAATTTCCACTAACATCTACAACGTTTATTGCTGAAAGGATTCATATTAAATTTTCTCGTAAACATTCTCTTATATCAACTCATTATGATTTATATGGCGATAGTGTTAAGGAGGTCAACGAAATTAAAGATCTGGGGATCATATTAGATAGAAAACTAACATTTACTAATCACATTGATTTAATTGTGAAATTTTACTATATAACAGTCTTGTTCGCAGCCATTTAGAATACTGTAGTGTAGTTTGGCGACCACATTATGCTACGGACTTCGTTTAAGTGAACATTAGATAAATAATCTATATACCTATACTAATATATATCGTTGAAGAGTTTATTAGTTTCTTTGTCTCTACAGATCATAAAGATTTAAAGTCAAAGTCAAAGTCAACGTCAACGTCAAAGTCAATGTCAATGTCAATGTCAATGTCAAAGTCAAAGTCAAAGTCAAAGTCAAAGTCAAAGTCAAAGTCAAAGTCAAAGTCAAAGTCAACTAATCTCAGGAACTACTGGTCCGATTTGAAAAATTCTTTCAGTGTTAGATAGCCCATTTATCAAGGAAGGCTATATGCTATATATCATCACGCTAAATTTGAATCTATTTAGTTTACTTAATTTTATGCGGCCGAAGTCGCGGGCATAGCTAGTACTCTATATATTGAGGAGAGATTAGAAGGTTGATGTGCTCACGAGTGTACCACAAAGCTCTCAGGCACTTAATCTATCTATGTATTGGTGATCAACAAAATATAAGTTAATCAATAAAATGGTGCTAGATTGTTTGCTAAAAAATGTATTTGGAGCTGGGATTTTAACCTGTGACAATTCCAACGACATGTCATCTTCTAAGGACGTTTCTCGGGTTTTAGACTGTGTTGCGAGAATCCTTCTAGTTGAATCAAGACTTCTCTTAGACTTCAAGAGTGAATCCACGGACTGACGACGTTATTTTACATGTATGTGCACAGTGTCTTAACATATGTAGTGCTTTATTACTTAATAAAGTTTTTCTTATTCTTATTATTCTTAAAACTTTGTCAAAATTAACAAGAATCATCCAACGATATTGCTCCATACATCTTTGTATTTAATTTACAAAATAAAGTTCTTTTTAAAATATGATCTTCCCCCGTTGGTTAAAGGTAAATTAAAATCGAGTACAACTTTGGTGTGTTTTATATTTTTCTGTCACGTATTGCGTAAAATTAAGTATTGTGTCAGGTACTGGAAGAAATGTTTGACGAGTCCGTTTAGAGTGGATGTTTCTTTTTTTTTTGTTAACTGAAGTGTTTAGAATATTTATAAATTTTTGTTTCAATATAAACGAAGATATTATAAATGAATAGCTATATAAATTTCTAGATTTTTTAGGCTTAAATAAAATTTGTATGAGCCCCACAGATAATTGATATGGTAAATTGTCTAAGATCATATAATTTAAATTAGAACAATCTCTTTGCAGTTTCTAGATATATATGCACTTCACTCTTGTTAGCTTCAGGCAGGAGTATGCACGACCGGACACTTCCATCTCTTGAGAATGAGGTTTAAATTCCAGACAGTCGTTAAGATTTGGATTTAAAATATACAATAATATCCAAAGAGCTAGGAGGAAGTAGGAAACCCACAAGGTGGTCCCCCCTAGCATTTCCAAACTATTAGACGTAGAGACTTGAAAAATTGTAATAAAAACCTTAATAGAACATGCTAAAAACTCATTAGGAAAATCATTTTGAACAAAATCGAACAACTTTTGAAATAATTTAACAAATACGTTTATAGCATATCAGATACGGAACCCTTCTATATAAGCGTGTCTTGACACGCTCTTCACCATTTGTTTATTTCATCCTTCCTTTTTTATGTCATTTATTTTATATCTTCACAAATATGTACTGATCTTATTTATTATTGTAATAAAATATTTTTTTAATGTGGCAAATTATTCTAGGCCAAATGTAATTTTTTAAAAAAGCACTGACGCACAAAATCTCATCTTATTTAAGTATATACGGAAGTACATATTTTCAAGACGTTCTGTGATTCGAGATAGTAAAAATTTTAAATATTTAACAAAGACATTTTTTTTTTTCAATATTCGATGATTCTGAACCTCATGTCAAAATTTGGCCTCCCTTTCAAAAGCACCCTATATAATATCAATAATTATAATTCATCACTATCTCTTCTATTTGATATTCATTATACCATATACATAAATTCGGATCTACTTTCGGCTTTACAATTCGTTTTATAACCATAGAATAAAGAACAGACACTACACTGTTTATATAAGCTATTGAGACAGTCGAATAAGTCTTTATTAAATCGGTCTGCAATAGTTCGGAATTGCAAACAATTTACCACCAGATGACACTTCAGTACTCGCATGTACACGTACAGGCGAGCGGAAAGCAATTAGACGAGCGAAACACGTAATGACTGACGCCGCAATCGTCACACACATATTCGGTTATAAACGCAACCAAATATCAACTTTAAACCGACTTCAATAAAATCGAAAATTGCATGACGGTTTTAAGTGTTCTGTTTGTATTGCGGTGATGAGTTACAAGATATTTTTTTTAATTACGTGCTCGAGTAAGGATGTGATATTTATACAGCTCTCGAGACTAATATTACTGTCTGCGGCCAAAATAATTTCATACCGATATCGCCTCTAACAGAATGTAGTTAAAATGATATTCGTATGAATATTGCAGTGTTTGTCGTGAGTTTTAAGACATTTTTGTCTAATTAACAGCTTGAGTCAATAATGATTCAGGCAGTTTTCGAGATACGTTTGCTTTTGTGACAATACAGGTAATCAGCTGGGACGGTTATGCCTTCAATTAAATGTATCATGATCTATTTCGAAGGATTATTTTTATTCATTTCGGATTACAGTCTTTTTTACAATCATGATGTTGGTATGTCCAACTATTTCGACTGGATCAATTTTAATGATTTTTGATTTCTTGGATTTGTCTCCATCCTGAATAGCAGAAAAACCATAAAAACATTGAAAATTTGTCAAAAAAAAAAAGGGAATACATTTTCCTTATAAAATATTCCTGAACCTCGTCCCTGTCAAATAGTGTACGTAAATTATCAAGAAAAAATGTGAAGAAAAGGGGAAGGAACGGGAACGGAAACGGAACGCGACCGGGAACGGGAATGACAACGAGAACAAGAATAATATTATAGGATAATAGAATGTAGTAAATAGTATATATCCCAACGTTCGGAAAGGATTAAATCTACCTGGACCGCTAAGATTAAGGTATTTTAAATTATTTTTATATTAATATTAATTATTTGAAGGTTATTTAGTTAATTTTTGTTTTATCATTATTGTCATACTTATCACCAAAATTATTAACATTGTCATCACTATTATCATTGAGTAATATTGAGATTTCAAACCAAGATTTTACTGTAAAACTACTGAAGCTTTGGCTGCATTGTAAGAGCTTCGAGCTTTAGCATAAAGCGCTTTAAAATATTGTGATATTTTAAGCTCTACTAAGTGTCGAAATTTCACTTTTATTCACTGAACTGGGTCAGGGTTTGTTCAAGTTGGCCTCAATTTGGCAAGCCTCCAGCTTTGGAGGTGTCATTCAATTAAGAGATAGATTAAAAAAACTTTAGAAAGCTTTAGAAAAGTGTGAATTTCAAGTGAGACTTATGTTAGGCGCTGATAGCTTAGCTGGTTCGTTTGAAAGATTAATGAGATTGCATGCAAGTCTGTCGCATCTTTTTACGAATCTTAAAATTAAACTTCATGCATTTGATACTTTTAAAGAAGAAAGAGGTTAACTATATTGCGCCGAATAGATATCATTCAATGAAAAGATAGGTTAAAAAACTTTAGAAAAGTGTTAATTTCAAGAGCGACATATGTTAGGCGCTGCTAAGTTAGCTGGTCGTTAAAAAAATAATGAGATTGTGCGTCTGTCGCATCTTTTTACGACTATTAAAATTAATCTTCATGCATTTGATACTTTTAAAGAAGAAAGAGGTTGACTATGTTGCGCTGAATAGATATTACTCAATTAACAGATAGATTAAAGAACTTTAGAACTATTTAGAAAAGTGTGAATTTCAAGAGCGATATGTGTTAGGCGCTGATAAGTTAGCTAGTCGTTTAAAAAAATATATCTTTTTACGAATCCTAGAATTAAACTGTATGCATTTAATACCTTCAAAGAAGAAAGAGCCTGACTGTGTTGTGCTGAAAGGTATTATTCAATGAAGACATAGGTTAAAAAAACGTTAGAACTTTTAGAAAAGTGTGTATTTCAAGAGTGATATGCGTTAGGCGCTGACACGTTACCTGGTCGTTTGAATAATTAATGAGATTGCGCGTCTGTCGCATCTTTTTACATTTAGCTGTTGCGGTACTATTATTTCGGAATGCAGAGTGCATGGCCATTATCAAACTTAACGCGCGCTCCATGAAAATCGTGTTCAAAGAAAAACCTTCCTTATCTAACTATGCTTAGTTGCACAAATCGAGAAAAACTATTTTAAATTCTTAACTCGTGTCGCATACGTGCGAAGGATATGAGTAGCATTTAAAAGAAAGAAACTTAATTCGAATTAAATGTCTTTATCTTGATCGATGATTTTTTGGTTACAGATCTCCCTATAAACAATTATTAAAGGCTAAAATGATTTTTTTATATGACATCAGAGTCACGCCTACATAAAAAATATTTTTTTATTCATTTCGATTCTAGATTTAGATTTCTAGTTTAGATTTAGATTTCTAGTTTATTTTTGTAACTATTATTTAAAATTTACGATAATTAAGGTATTTGTGATGTACATATTTCAGAATCAGGCGTTACTTTGCGGAAATCCATGACATGCATGAGAAATTAAACTACTTTGCTTTAATCCGCGAATGAAAGATTATTTTTATATATTATTTTAATTTATTATTCATTCGCGGATTAAAGCAAAGTAGTTTAGTTTCTCATGCACTTTATTTTCTGCAAAAAATATATAAAATTAACTAGCGGGCAAAAGTGATAGAGCAGTGAGTGAGCAAGAGTTATACTTAGTTCGGCAGCGGATGCTCAATATTTTTCTATGTATGTACTTATTATAACTTGTTTTTGCATACAGCCAGTGATCTAATTTTTTGAGAAAATAAAGTTTTATTATTATTATTAGTTTTACTTACTTTTACGTTCGAAACTGAATGTCAAATGCTATCGTTTTAAACAACTTAACCACTTCATATTGCTAGCACGAATGAAGTCAGAACTAGCATGTATCGAATGGCTTAAGCCAAGTAATTTCCATTGTCAATTTAATGTCATAGAGTGTATATGTTAATTAGATCAGATCAGATCCAGAGTGTAATAAGTTTATTATTATTATTATTATTATAACCAATTCAAACATTACATCTAATAACTCTACCAGTTACTACTAGCTTCAATAAGCTTAGAGAGAAAACAAAAAATTGGATAAAGCTACACGGTAATTAAAAGTTGTATTGTAAAAACTTGGAAATGGATTTCTGCGGTAGCCAAGGAGTTCATATTACTTTGGCTTTATATCCGTATAATCCGAAATAGAACGCAGAAGTGGCGCTTCTATTTTTTTTTATTAATTTGTTACGTGACTACGTCCACGTAAAATTAGATAAAGAAATAGATTCAATTTTAGCGTGATGCTAAATAGCTTATAGCCTTCCTCGATAAGTGAGCTATCGAACACTGAAATAATGTCCTTTTTAATGAACTTGTTTCATGGTTCAGTTTCATGGATAAATTAACATAATTGCATTACTATAATTATTGCTTTATTAAAATTTGATGATATTTGTCTAGATTCATTTATGATTCCAGAATGTTTCGACAGCATTAGCAATGCTTCTGTTGGGGATCTATTCTCTAACAGGGTTAGGGAATTAAATAACACTGAAGTTTTCTTGTTCTTCGTGGACGTATATACTCGTTACAACTTTTGTGAAAGGTCAAAACTCAGATTTCAGAGACTCAGAAACACAGAGTATTCTGTTCAGATTAAAAACAATATAATCACAGATTAGACTTGTATCTAACATTTCATAATAAGATATTTGACATTAATTGTTACTGGTCTTTTCTCATAATTTTGTGATTAAATATTAAGGTATTTAATATTTCCTTGTTCATAACTAATTATTGGTTTTTATTCAAGTTTAGGAGTACCGAAATAAATTCATAACTAACTATGATGTTATGTTTATATTCAGTCGATTCCCGGAACTTTGATAATAAGCCGTTGATTTTGGAAGATACTCAATGCCCGCTGCACGCGTGTCGATAAATCGTTGCGATTTAAATGTACATTTCGAACTGCGCAGTTTTATCGTTGCGTTTGTTTGTCGATCGCTCATTTCGACAGTTCTTCACTAACAAACTTGAGATTAGCGAGTTTAAGTAAACAAACAAACTCCTCAGCTTTATATATTAGTAATTTGTATCTAAAATTTACAATTACGAATTTTTGTAAACTAAGAACTCACGACAGAACTTGAAATTTTACTCATAGCACCTTTTCTTCTTCCTAGCGGTAGCCCGATCTAGTACAAGGGGCCGGTTAAATTCCAGAGGCTGTGGCTGTGGGGCGAGTTAAGATGACCGAAACACACACACACACACACACACACACACACACACACACACACACACACACACACACACACACACACACACATATATAAAATAAAATAGAGAAGTCAAAATTGACCTACTTAAGGTTCTCTTAATGAATCCATAACATCATCTGAATTACGCAAAACATCTCCTTTTTAAAGTGATTCAAATTAAGAAACCTTGGAGTTCAAGTTTCCGTTCCTATAATTATTAACAACTCGAACTTGTTTGTTTTGGTGTGAGGTTAGATTACCATAATCAGGAAATTTTGTCAATTTCTTGTTAGATTAGGTTCTTGAAGGTTATATCTATTACCAAGGTTTCGGTCGGCATTAATTAATTCAAACATGGTCGTGATACCTTTAAATTGTTACATTAATCATACATTGTACGTATTATTCAAATAAATCGATGTAATATTTATATTCTCTTGTATATTATATTCAAAGTTTCTTCTTTGTTTGTGAACACTCCTATTTTTTTTTTTATCTTTTAAGAATCTATTTTCAGATATGTATCTGTTGAGTAACATGCGAGAAATTCGTTTCATTAAAAAAATATATATGTATGTAATATTTCATATGCGTAGGTAATATAAGACCAAAGAGCAAAAAGGTTGAGGATTAGATACATATGTTCAATGAAACATATCAGGTTTAGAATAGTTATCTTGTATAATAATAATTGAGCTTTTTGTGAACCTGCATATTATTAAACGAAACGAGATCAAGTTTTTTTCTTACTAATGAAGGTTTGTTTTTTTTTTTTTTGTAATATATTTTATATTAGCTGCACGGACAGACTACATTCTGTCAAAAGTTAATTTTTATATTAATCTTTACTTTTCGCGTACCTCAAAGATCATACGAAAAAGAAAAACTCGAACTTATGCTGGATTCCCTTGTGGAAAACCATTGTCAATCCTAAATCTTCCAATTAATCTGATTTCTTTAGTCAAATAAAGAGTTTTCAGACTTTTTCAGATTTTATAATGTAAAAAAATCTTAAAGCATTAACCAGCATTTTTTGTATTATAAAATCTGAAACAGTCTTACAAAGTCTGAGGATTTCTATATCTGAATAAAGGAGTCAGATAAATTGAAAAATTTCGGACTGAGAATTTTTCCACAAGGGAAAGCGGTAAATTTTTCTCTTTCGTATGTTCGTTCATAAAGAAAAAATATAAAAATTAACTTTGACAGAACGTAGTCCGTCCGAGCACTAGTATAATATTATATATTAAATAAAAATTCTCAGTCCGTCCCGTTCTCGAGTTTTGTTCTCAGCATCATTCATTTTTATTTATATAGATAGATTGAAGCAGAAGCCACGTTAAAATTCTGTCGGCGTAATTTTAGTCGCGTTTATTACATAGTATTAAGTTAGTTTAACATTGCGAGAAATTTCTTTATATTTTGTTATTTTATTGAATAAGGAGAATTCAAGTTTTTAAGAGGTTTTTAATGTTTAAAGTATAAGAGCTCTGCATGTTACCTTTAAAATCGGTTTCTAAAATTAACTCAAACAAACAAAGATAGATTGGCGGTTTGTTACCGCAAGACCAACAAAAAAATTAAAAGGGATATTGAGACAGATAGCATAATATAATTACGTCAGTTGTATAAAAAATGACTGTATATACAACATAAATGAATAATAAAATTATACTTTATTTATTGTTGGGTTTTATATTTCTTATAATAATTTTAATCACGTTTATAATAAATAAAGCTTATTTACATGAATAATTTCATTCTTACGCTTGTTATGCAAATATCATTTCATTACGCTAATCACGTGTTCGTTTAAAGTAAAAACCTTTACTAAAGCTTCTAAAATCCCAGCATAGAAATTCTATTTAAATAACGTTGCATAAAAATGCATTGCATTTTATCACAATAGTCAGTCAAACGCACCATTTGCTGGATATAATTAGTAGGTGTTCTTTAAAATTTTATTGCACGAAAAAAAAATAGGAGAAAATGCTGTCTTTCTAATTTCATTCCAGTATATTTTCAAATGCTTTAATCTAACGTGAATAAATATAGAAGATAATATCTTAAATTTTGTTTGAAATGTAACTTAACGAAAATGTTGGTACTTACTGAATGTAAAATATTTCAAATAAAAAATGCCACTATAACGTCTAACACCTATAAAGAAATAAATACTACTGGTATCCTTGCTCGCATGGGGACACTATAATAGCTGCGAAGTCGCACACTCGAGACTGTCGCGCGTTATTGAAAAACGCATGTCGACGTATAATTATTGATACATCGTGCAAGCTGATTTTTTTGTTGAAACTGAAAAAAACTCGATACGTATAGAAAAATATTATTTAAAATTAATTATTATTATTTAAATCTATCATTTATTTAATACACTTATTCTAAATACATTTTTAAATATTAGTATAAAAATAAAAACATTTTAAAATATATAAAAAATAGATGTCCACCGACAGCGGGGTAAAACCTCAAGCCACCGGTGGTCTGGGGTCCGGGTAGAGGAACAATTAAAGTAACACTAAGAATTATTTAAATAATTATTAATGTTACGATGGCTTCTCTAAAATCGTAGTTAGCATCAATGTTTTAAATTTTTATTTAATATCATCCACGGCGTGAAAAGCCTGGCATCCAAATTACTCTGTACCAAGCGAATTATTGAGCAGGTTTGCCCGCGCAGTCCGTGTACCATAGACGATATATAGAAAATTTGTATTCGATTTAGCTCCGGCTTGTACAGGTATCGGGCTAAATGGCGCGCCATGGGAGAGGCCTATGTCCAGCAGTGGACTGCCGCAGGCTGCTGATGATGATGATGATGATGATTGTAGCTCATACATGTTCTACCACAACAGCATCTCCGTGTTCATGTCCAACACTGGAACGAGTAGATTACATTAAGTACCTAGGTGTAACGATAGACCAAAACTTAAACTTTAAGAAACATATTGAAATACTAAGTTCCAGAGAGCCAACCTTAAAAGATAGACATATGCTGCGGCGGAGTTTTATTTAGAACTTTTAAAGGGGAACAATCCCGTCATACATGATTTTTGCGAAACTTTAACCGTTTACGCAGCGCACGCAGCGGTATTTCTCAAAAGGGGAAAAAAATCGCCGATTTTGAAACATTCTTCATTGGTGCTCCGCTCCTATTAGTCTTAGCGTGATGGTATATAGCCTATAGCCTTTCTTAAGCTATCGCCTCCTCGACTTTGGAATAACGATCAACGTTAACTAATGATGAAGACCGGAAGCCGTGTTTTTATTCCTTCTCCGAGACGCCAAAGTATATAGCTATGTATAAAATGGCCGAAAGCGTGTCAAGACACGCTTATATAGGAGGGTTCCGTATCCGATACGCTATAAACGTATTTGTTAAATAACTTCAAAACTTGTTGTACGATTTCGTTTAGAATTGAAACACAGTTTTATCTAGTTCAGGGGTCAGGGACTCACGATTCAAATGTATCACACCATTTTATTACAAGAATAAATAATTTATTATTATTATTATTATTTTATTAATTATTTAAATATTCAATTTATTTTTACTTATTTATTTATATAAAAAATGGTACAGCTTGAAACTTGTATTGCTTCATTTACGACGTACGAATCATAGACAAAACCGGTACCAACATCATCATAAGATTTATTTCAATTTTTAAAAAGTCACCGCAATTATTTTTAAGAGGAAAATATGAAAATAAAAATTTACGGGTTTCGGAACTTTAGCTATACTTGTATTTCAAGATAGAACTTCCTGCCAAATCTCACGATTTTCTAGGTCAGCGGGAAAGACGCTATATAATTTGGTTTCTGATGCAAATGTATGGAAAATGTGACATAAACGGCCATATATTCTGCTTACAAACCGCATTGGTTTTTTTAATGTTAAATTAAAAAAAAAAACTTGTAATTTCTTATAAATAAATTAATAAATAAATAAAAAATTTGAAACATCTTATTGCAATTAGGTACAGTGCCGACAATTTGAAATCGGTTTTTCCTTTAAAGAAATAAAGAATATTTAATAATCCTATGGGAGCTTCAAAGATGATCTTCCTCGCCTCTTAAAGATAAAAAAATATATCAAATATTAGCGTGATGATATATAGCCTATAGCCTTCCTCGATAAATGGGCTGTCTAACACTGAAAGAATTTTTCAAATTGTACCAGTAGTTCCCAAGATTAGCGCCTTCAAGCAAACTAACAAAATCTTCAGCTTTATACATATATAGGATAATAAATTATAGGCCTATCTCGGTGCTTTCAGCACTATCTAAAATCTTAGAAAAAATACTTAATAATCGACTCACCATTTTATTGCATTACTTAATTTAATTGATTTGTGGTTTTAAATATTAATAAAATAAGTTTTAGTTATGAACTACATTATTACAACTACAACTACATTTATAGAACAAGCTGACTGTCCTAAAGATTGTATAATGTACTGTGATCGTGTAAAAAACAAAATAGATTCAATTTTAACGCCTATAGCCTTCCTTGCTAAAAGGGCTATCTAACACTGAAATATTTTTTCGCCTGCACAGTTTTATCGCAACGCTTTAACTGCTAAGTTTTATCGCAACGATTTAACGGCTAAGTTTCATCGCAACGTTTTAACTGTTAAGTTTCATCGCAACGTTTTAACTGCTAAGTTTTATCGCAACGATTTAACTGCTAAGATTCATCGCAACGTTTTAACTGCTAAGTTTTATCGCAACGATTTATCGATACGTGTGTAGCGGCTATAACGCATGATCGGTCTATGTTTTAATCGTCAGTAGTTTTGACTATATTATATAAATAAAATGTAAAGCTAGCAGATGCTTTATTTTAGAAGGTATCTTCCTAAAATTTTCATTAAGAATTTTCTAGCTATCCGAAATGCAACGTTGTTAAGTGCCAAAATTGTTTGCAAGGTGGCCCGCTTTGCGATGGAAATGTTAGCGGCTTTCAGCGGCCGCGTTTCACAAACACGCTTATTATTCACTGTAATATTTTTTTAGTTAAATTCGTTTTGTTTTGGGATACCTTTAAACATATTTCTGCACTGATGTTTCTTATCACAAATATGGGTAATTTTATCTTCTATATATTTTATATATAGCGCGTAGATATTGGTCAGTCCAAGTGACGATATGACACTGAGGAAACTTCAAGCGGTTTAGCTCGTTGTAAGTGACACCGAGGCCCTTAATTAAATAAGACAGTTGAACTATTACACAGTTATTTTAATGATATTACAAAACCCAACATTATCACCATTTTACATAAATGATAAAATAAACAAGAATTTTACAAAAACTGAAAAAAAAAATGTTTATTCTGCAAACGACGTAAAAAAGGTAAAATATGTGAAATTGATATAATTTTGCTTACGCGAAACAACCCTCTTCAATCTTTGTACCCGCGTTTGCGAAGCTGAAACTCTTAAAAATATTAAAATAAACATATTTCAATTCGAAATAATTCTAGATTCATTATGCTGTTGAGATATTATTAAAACATTTTTTAAAGTGGTTATTACGTTATATATTTATTTTCACTCCTGTTTTAAGACGTTAACTTTGTTGAGTTTATAGTTACGTTACGTTAGTAGACGCAATGTTAAATAAAAGTTGAAATGTTGATTACAGAACTGTAAACGGCAAACTACTTCAAGCTACATCAACTTTTGCATTAAAATGTTAATTTGTATTGTGAACTGGTGGTAACTTTGTGTATATATACTACAATTATATATGTATATACGTAAAATGTATTATTATATTGTAGTAGAAGATATAGGTACTTGCTGGTCTTCTATGGTTCAGAAAATAAAAATCTCTCTTAAAGGAGAGGGTAAAAACTTATTTTGTGCTAACTCATTGAATGTTCATAACTTATTTTATCTGTGCATATAAAAATTGATGTTTCTTTTTTTTATTTTATTCTATATGCATTTCTAGACCATTCTATCGATTATAATGTCAAGTGTTGTTCCGTGTACATCTACAGGTTTCTTAACCGAAAACAGGTTTTATGAATGTTTGATCACTACAACGTGTAGTATAACCTAAGGCATATTTTATTAGAATTCCGTACATTCAAAAAAAAAAGGATACCTATATGATTACTTCGCTGTCCGTCTGTCTGTCAAGATCATTTTTCACACAAACGCGTAAAGCTATAAAATTTCAATTTCTACTAAATACTGAGGTCCACGGTTCCTTATCAACCCGGTGTACAAAAACAACTCTCTAAGCATACGCAATCAAATGATATGGCCATTTATGTCACATTTTCATACTTGTATATTCCAAAATGGACTCAAAACATATAAGAAACTTCCCGTGTCTAGAATTCAGCAATGTGGCTAGAAGCTATATTTTGAATTACGAGTACAGGAAAAATTCCAAAAACCGTAAATTTTTAGTTACATGTCAAACAGTGCGGTGACAGTCAAATTAAACAAAAATTATCTTATGAAAAGTATAAATCTTAGAATAACCTGGTAAAGTATTACGTGACGGTAAAGCAGCCTTACTACGTGAGACTCACTCGCACTTGCCGGTTTATTTTTGATATCGGTGCATTGATCTTACTATTTATTATATATTGTAAAGACAAATTTGGGGAACTCAATTACAGCCGACGACGAATGAATAAACTGCAAGACTACATAGCGGCTAGAAAATTAATTACATTAACAAAATTAGTTTTGCATTTTCAACAAAATATAGCAAGCGCGTATCCGATTTAGTAATTTAAAACTTTGCCGTGTTTCATAATAAGAACGAACAAACACAAATTTGAAATCAGACACAGTTTTAAATAAAAGTTGAAATGTTGATTACAGAACTGTAAAACGGGAAACTGCTTCAAGCTGCTTCAACTTTTGCATTGAAGTGTTAATTTAAAACGTGGATCGTTTACTTAGTTACCATAGTATCTACTATTTTAACAAAACATAGAACCTTAACTTAATTTAAAAAAATCTTGCATTTTCTTATTTTTAAAATTTGGTTCCTAGAATAACCTAATTATTACAAAACCATCCGGGGTCTCTGGTTGAAAAAGTTTTTTTAATATTTTTTATATTAAATTTTCTAGTAACAGATATAGAAAAACTCTTTTAAGACACTCGGGTGCAATGAAATGGCACAGGGTATTTCTTTCTGAAATGTTTTAGTTTTTTTCTATTTCAAAAATACATTTTTTAAAATATGAGATTGAATAAATCATTCACTGGATAGGTATTGAAATGATCTTTAATCCCTCATTTTAAAAAAAGTATTTTTTTAATAAAAAAAAGCCTGTTTTACAAAAAAATGTTCTATCTTGTAGGTAAAGAAACGTAAAGTCTTTAATTACTTATTTTGTTTAACTGCTTGTCATGGATTTTTAGTGAGTGACGCCTGAAAATACAAATATTAAAATTATTTCCCTTTTATCCTTTGATCCACATGAATGTAACCGAATGAAAGAGAGCTGAACATCTATTAGATCGATAGTTCTACGAAATAAGAGCAAGGCCAATTGTGAATAGTTCACCTGGTTCATCGTTTTAAAATTCTCTTTATATAGGTCACCAAACGAAGGGAATTTTGTATAACATAATTGTAAGCAATAAAACCTATGCATAAATACGTTGTCTCGTTTTAACATTCTCGTCTACACTTTACATTTGATTTATGGGCCGGCAGCGCATCTACAGGCTTTCTGGTCGTGCAGATGTCCATGGGCGACGGTAGGCACTTCGGTGCCTACTGC
>JANCMC010040277.1:0-52799 GCA_024363005.1 Charaxes varanes
GAACCTATTTTTCATTTTTAAAAGTAAAATGGCTTACGTTAATGCTTATAACATTAGCTATCTAACAGTGAAAGTCCTATCGAAATCGATACAGCCGTTTCGGAGAATACCCGGAACAGACACACAGACAGACAGAGAAACATGTTCTAGCTCAACTTACATACATATAGTACGGTCACATGTCAATAGCTTTTATACACGATTTCCTAAAGTAACTTAACTAAGGATATTTAACGTTACTTTGTGGCTGGTTATTTATTTTTTTTAATTGAAATAGGATCGAATCTGCAAGAATATATATATAAATATCTAAAATGGAATACACTACAATTTGTCAGTATCTTTTAAATAACTGAATTCTATTTTAAGTTCTAATTTATAATATATTATGTATATATATAAAATGGACTCTTGGTCACTGCATCATGCGTGAACATGCGACTAGATCGATTATCGTAATTTAAACTGAGCAAAAAATTAATGGTTTTTATTTTAACTTGTCTTACTTTATCGTTTTTTAAGTTGCAAGCTTTAACTTTTGAGTGCTCGCGATTTCGTTCGCATTTTATGAACCCATTTTACTGCTACAAGTTTTCTATTTTACTACTACTTACTATCTGTCCATTAATAAATTTTATAGTTTATTATATTTAAAGTAATGAATTACCTATATAAACTAACAAAACAGTAGAGTGATCAAACGTTAGAACAAAACCGTACTGACTAGTTTCAAAGCGCGACCTCATAACACGCATACACTCCATCTAGAAACGTATCCGTTCTACTGACGCGGTGAAAGCAACGCTACGGGCTACCACACAACCAACGTCTATAATTTTCATTAAAACCTTACTCATTGTAGCAACAATGACACACTGAGCGTGGCAAATCGATTGACCAATTCTTTTTCTCTTCCTGGTCCCAGATAATGGGTTTTTCTATATCTAATGTTTTCTTTTCTTCTGTATGTTTGTATATCAGTTCCAAGAAGGGCCAGTCCACATCCACCCAGGTACTTCCGTCCGCTTTAGTCTCTAAAAGCAAAATATCTTATTGAAAATTTTATTAAATATTGCTTGTGTAATAAATCTTTCAACATATCCAATACGTAGGATGAATAATTTTTAAAGTTAATGAAGTGATTAGTAATAATAAAATTTTGTTTTAATGATATGTTATAATTTGTTTGTATATTTAACCAAAATAAAGTTTTTTTGTTATCAAGACAAAAACAGCTGTAACTCGGTATTCTATTTGGGGATATTGAATTGGGGATATGGAAATAATTCATAGATTGGCCGATAGAGTACGTTGTCACGAAGTTGCCTATGTCATTAACTCACTTAAGACTTAAAACGGATTAAAGCAAAGTAGTTTAGCTTCTCATGCATGTCATGGATTTCCGCAAAGTGACGCCTGATTCTATCAATTATTTATACTATGAGGCCTATTTCTGTATTCCTAACGATATTACTATGAGAAGGCTTTTAGTTGACTTATATATTTTTTTTTCTTTCAAAGTTTCCTGTTGTAATTAGCATAACTGCATTTAAATATAGGTCTGAAACATTAATAATAGTTTTTATTTATGTTTTACTCTGTATAATTTTTGTAATCTACTTGTGACGCTGTTGGATTACCAATAAATCAATAAATAAACCTAGCTAGCCGACGACGACGACGGACGACGCAATTGGTCGCTTCGTAAAGAAAACGACTGCCGTAAGCGAGCATCATCATCATCATCATTTCAGCCTGGGTGCGTCCACTGCTGAACGTAGGCCTCCTCCATCAATTTCCACGAATGGTCTATTTTATTTTACTGATTTTCTATTTGAAGTACTAACCTGAGATAAGTAATTTTAAAAATATCTTTTTATCGTCGGATAAAATCTATTTGCTAATACAGATAATCCAACATGGGGTACAGACCATTAGCAAAAGGGCATAGCAACCCATCTCCAAGCGTTTGGTTATGATAGGCAAATAATTCTATAATACCAAAATAGATTTTATCTAGATAAAGGGTGCTTATAGTTACATCACCGGTTTTGTCTACCCCGCATATCTTCCGCCACTGACGCCGACTACGATGGGACAAGAAACCATTCTTGACGTTTTCCATACGATCATTAGTCTGACGACGAATGCTGCACAACGTAGCGATGTGCGGCGTGATTAAGATACCAAGGCTTAAGGCGTTATCAATCGTAATGCTGTCATTCGTAAATCACCTCTAACATATGAAGTGGTAAATTCGTGACGGTACTTTCAACGCAAAAATATTTACTGTGAACAACAAAATTTGCCTTGTTTTTAAATTAACTAAACTGCAAGAATTTATAATAGACTTGAATAACCTTTTATCCTGCGTTTAAAGCATCTAATATTAATAAAGCTCAGATGTAATTAGCCGTAAACTAAAATATACAGGTATGTAAATGATATTTTATGCCTTAAAATCGTATTTAGCGTAAAATATATTCGTAGTGTTTAACATATTTTTTTCAATACATAAAAGGTTGAGACTATATTTTTACTACAATGAGGTACAGAAAAACGCAATCCCTCTATAGTATATAAATAGGATCAAAATAAATCCGCGATTAAAAGGAGATAACGCTTTATATAGTTTGGAAATATACATATAAATCTTGCCATGGCAACAGTAAAAAATACAAAAACGTATCTCTCGGCTTTTCATATTCTGAAACCCTGGTTAGGTACGTCACCTGTATTATATGAATGTCATTTATCTGTTAACGATAAATGGCAAACATGCCATCATAAGTATTGGATATAAATAAAAGTATAACATTACCTTATAACCTGGACCTAGTCGGTGCATGGCACAAATCTGGTGCGTGGTGAGAGCCTCTCCGAACAGGTATATGGCAGCCATCTGGCCGCAGAACACCCGCTCCTCGTCCAACTCCGCGGTTGCACCGATGTAACACTTGTCGAAGGGCTGAAAGCACAAACCTCGTTAAATTTTAAATAAGCCAAAGCATCTGCGAGCCGTCAATTATACGGTTGGTCGTTGCGTTGGGCGTTGGTTGTCATTTAACTGACTTTTGATTTGGTACAATCTTTTGTCTTTATGCAGTGGTGTCGGATTACTGCATCTTTCACCATTTTTCTTCCATCTTTAAAAAGAAGTGATTTGAATTATTGTTTGAATTATTACCTATTTCAATTATTTAGTCGTAAACGTTATCCCAGACTTATTAATACAAATTTATTATTTATGTAAGCAAAGCAATTTTTAATTCCGCATTTCTTCAACGAGAATTTTAATATCAGAAGCCCGCTTTATAAAATGTTGCAAGTTATATTTTATATTAGAGTATACTATGCGTATTTTTTTAGAAAATGACGAATAAATAATGTTACGCCGTTGCAAAAAAGCAAGTCCCTAATGGCCCTCGACGAAATAAGCGAGGCCCCTTCTAATGAGATTACCGTCTAATAGCTGCAAAAAACATCATACCGTAAAAATATAATACAATATGCTAATTACATAAACAAGAAGAGTAGAAACCTTTCAACATTAAAACCTTTTTTTATTCAATAATAGGAGTCATTTGAGGTAACATTTAATAGGCTCGTTATCACTCCAGCAAACCTTTTTTAGGGTTCCGTAGTACCAGAAGGAACCCTTATAGTTTCGCTCAGTCCGTCCGTTCGTCCGTCCGTCTGTCCGTTCGTCTGCCCTAACTGCCTTCTACAACTATGAACATAAATGCATGAAATCTGGTACAGTAATGTGTTGCGTATAGATTTTCTTTTCGGCATCTTAATATTATAATGTACATTTTGGGGATGACTCCTTTATATGTGAAGTAGAGGTGAATTATTTCTCTTCATTCATCGTGTGGGGTATCATAAGATAACTCTTTTAATATATAGGAGGTCTCTTAAACAGCTTTTTAGCCAAGTTACGGATGCTTACTGTCAGGCAGGCATTGTCTTTATTTGCCTCTTTACAGACATATAAAAAAAATAGATTTTAAACGGTTGCAGTAAACACAATCTTCACATACAAACATACCGAATGTTGTTGACAATAACATAACCAGAAGGCTTTATCGAGTCGAAATCAAAGCAAACAAGGAGAGGCAGCAAAAGGCGCGCGGGGCGAACCCCTTGCTGAAATTAAGTTTAACATCCCGATCGACATATCGCGTTTCGCAAACAAGTAACGGCCTATTCGTGTGCGTGGAAAGGGGAAAATATTTTATAGTAATTGGTACGTTAAAGGGCATCTTTCGTAATCCTTTACGTCTTCCCTTTTATTGCTTTTTGAAAGAATTTTACAATATGTTACATGAAATAAGTGAAAAGGTTTTACAGTCCCATGCATAAGTGTTTTATTAATTAAATAACGAAGCGAGATTAGCACGTCTTGACTAGGACCATCCATCTTTACACATACCGTTTCTGTGGCCGTTTGCCTTAAGATGATGACGTTAGTATCTTTGAGAGAGAAAAAAAAGCCCTCTTTCTGAGAAATGTGCCAGAATAATCACTAGTACGATTATTGTACGGCCAACACAAGCCTGTGTGTTGTATGAAGTACCCCAAGAATGAACACTTCGGCTAGTGTATTGTATTATTCTCGAAACACGACTCTAGTACTCAACTTCCACGGTGTCAAGGTTTTCTCGATCTTGTAGTCACAAAGTAGTATATATAGTCACAATATATACTACTTAATTAGGCTGGCCCGTTGGCGCAGTGGGCAGTGACCCTGCCTTCTGCTCCAGGGGTCGTGGATTCGATTCCCACCTCAAGTCTAAGTTGAAGATTCTTTTTATATCTTGATAAATAGTGTTTAGTTTCTTTTTTATACTACAGTAAGAGTATATTAAAATAGACAATTTATAGTGTCGTGTCGTATATATAAATAAATACTTGTATGTTTCATGCAGATTAGGTCATAGTGTTCTTCTAGAAAATATGCCGCAGGGAGATGACAAAAAGTGAGATAGATTAATTGATTAAATCTATTATAGTAGATCAGTTTATTTCGCCTCTTAATGGATAGCAATAATAATAGCCCATGTTTCAGTTACGACATTTGTAACTTAAGTACTAGTACTACGTACGTACTAAATACTTCTCTTAAACCGACTTCAAAAAAGGAGAAGGTTGTCAATTTGACTGTATTCGTACTGTTACTGTCAGAACTTTCGATCGTGGGAACCGATTTTGGTGATTCTTTTGTTATTTGAAAGCTGATGCTTCACAAAAAAAAAAGAAAATTTTACCAAATAACTACTAATTTTTTATTTGTTATTAAATAACCTAACATAAGTTGTATTTGCCTTTAAAAAAATAGAATTAATTTTAGCGTGATGACATATAGCCTATAGCCTTCCTCGATAAATAGACTATATAGCACTGAAACAATTTTTCAAATTGGGCTAGAAGTTTGCGCGTTCAAGCAAACAAACCAACAAACTCTTCAGCTTTCATGCATGAGAAACTAAACTACTTTGCTTTAATCCGCGAATGAATACGAGGGAACATCGGTGTAATGCTGCAACCCGAAAGTTACACCACCGAATCCGCCACCAAAGCACAGCACTACACTGACTTTCCGAAGTCACGAATTTTACGAATTACGAATAACCTTTGTAGAGTCTATCTCCTGATGATGCTTCGGTGTCGAAGCGAAACGTGCGTTGAGGCACAACGGTTATGCCGCGATGTAAACAGTTATGTTACAGTTGTTAATAGGGTTGTCGCAAATTACAATTTATATGTTATTTACTTGTATATAAGACCACTTTTCCAATGTGCGTCGCTTTAAGACTTCTTCTATTTTTAAATGTAAGGGAATATTGCGCATTTCCAATTATTATATATTCAAATTATTAAAGTTATTATTTAAATACCTGTCGGTGATAGCCCTAACTGCATTGGGGTTGCACAGTAAAATATGCAACTGCTCTTAAGCGCAAAAATTACCCCATCTCTATCCACTTTCAATATAGAATGTTATATGTTATTAAATCTAAAAATTACCCATTTAACGATGATTTTTTTTCGACGTCGATAGCTCCCGGGCCACTAAGCCTTCTTTCGCACAAGAGTTAAAAAGGCGTTGCGATAAATCTCAGCGTTGGCGCTATTTTTGCATCGTCGATAATTTCTCAAAGTACGGCAACGCATCTGCGTTCCCTCTGGTGTTGCAGTTGTCCATGGGCGTCGGTAGTCACTTAGGTGAACCACCTGCCCGTTTGCCTCTTGTTTTATATAAAAAAAGACTTAGGGACCTTCAAGAAAAGAGCATACTAATTTCTCAAAGTACGGCAACGCATCTGCGTTCCCTCTGGTGTTGCAGTTGTCCATGGGCGTCGGTAGTCACTTAGGTAAAGATGATAGTTCGTTTTTATACGTTTAGTAAGTTTTACTTCTGCATTGTTTTGTTTTGTTTATTTTTAACACTTTTTTTTTAAAATAACACTACCAGATTCTTACTGCTGCCAAGGTTTTAAAGGAATAGGTAAGTTTTAAGCACTCTTTGTCATTGTTTTCTTCTCATTTGTCATTTACGTAAAAGATGATAGTTCGTTTTTATACGTTTAGTAAGTTTTACTTATTGAACAGTTGGTGTTATTATTGATCCCCATCAATAACTCCCGGAAAAGACACCAACGTGTCCGTTACAATATATCTTAGGTTGTCACTGTGGTCACTTAAAATAAAACTTTTTTTTATAAAAATATATATGTAAAAAAGAAATTACTAGTTGGATGCATTAAGAACACTGTGTAACATTCTTGCAAAATAGATGATTACTGATTCTTAATTCTAGAACGTGACACAACGGCTACCGTTATTTTTATTTTTCAATTCCTAATACCTGCTAGGAAATCTATACTAATTTATAAAGCTGAAAAATTTGTTTATTTGTTTGCTTGAACGCTCTAATCTCAGGCTCGATTTGAAAAAATATTTCAGTATCATATAGCCCATTTATCGAGGAAGTCCATAGGCTATATCATTACGCTACAATTGTTCACCTAAGTTTTCGCGGAAGAAATCGCGGTATCTCCATATAAATAAAAGCAACATAGAAATAACTTTATAAATATTAGTAAATATTACATATAATTATAAAATATATTATAGAATACCTTTTTTTGATCATTAACGCAGTCTAAACGTTTAATTTTATTTTAAACTGACTTCAAAAAAGCAGGAGATTCTCAATTCGACTGTATTTTTTTTAAAGTTTGTTACCTCAGAACTTTCTTCTGGGTTAATCGATTTTGATGATTCTCTATTTATTTGAAAGTTGGGTGCTTCATGTGCCGCACCATTTTAATGTGGTCCAGTCCTGACAATTTGAAGTCGGTTTTTTATGTTTTTTTTTTTACTTAACCTTCTATTATATAAACTGCACTTTCAATTATTAATGTTGTTTTAATAATACAAGAAGTTCTTCGTTATTGTTTAAACACAAGACAACGTCTAAAGTATGCACTTATTTTCGTCAGGTTTTCGTACGGAGCGCGTATTGTTTAAGGCGTTATCTATTCAAATTCAGTCCAGGTAAGAAACACGAATTCCCGAAACATATTTAAATACCAAATTACAATACGCAAGACGCGACTAGAAAACAATGTATGTAATGGCTCTGAAGGGACCGTTTCCCATGCTGTTAGTGTGTACCTAGAGGCCACTATGACGTTTACGACTTACTTTTGTGTATTTCTTAATCCTCTTACGATTAAGACAAAGTACCAAAAGATTATTATATTATTTTTAATATTTTCGTGTCAAATAGAGATATTAAATATCAACATATTGTATTAAGATGCTTCGTTGCGGTCATAATATTCGCGTTCGCAAGTTAGTCTCTTTTGGTTGACTAATTAGATAAACTTAAGCTATATAAATATAGCAAGAAAACTGACTGGTCCATTGGAGCAGTTGGCAATGACTTGCCCTTCCGCTGCGATGTTTGTGACACATCGTCAATACGTATGTATTTACCTTTGAAAAAAAAAATGTGTTTTACAGGCTTCTGTTACCTATAAAACAGGTATTAAGTTGTCTACCTTACCTCTAGGAGCATATTTCCGTATGTATAATAGTCCTATATATTTAATTTAAAATATATAAAATCATTAATACAAATATTTCGCTTTACTTTTCGCGTGTGATTTGTTTAAAAGCATTCTATATTCGCTGATATCGTTGCACTATTCGTAAATCATGTTTTTTTTTTCGTAAGTTTTCATAGATTATGATATCTTCTGTTTGATTTAGGGGCGATAAAGAACGGATAATCCGGTCGATTGGCCAAAAACTGGCTAAAGTTTCCACTAAAAGTTACTGGACTATATCGAATATTTAAAAATCGTCATCATCTATGAGGAAAAAATATTAGAACTGAATGATTACTTGAAAATATTTGTTTATTAAGATCTAGAAATTTAAACAAATATCAATTATTACTTGTCAAAAATTTCTATTTGACTTCCACAATCTTAATGTGGGAAACGTTGATTAGCAATTCCTTTACCAATTCGTTCCGCACTCCTGAAGTCCTTCCCCTTTATTTATATTGACTGAAACTAGACATTTTTTATAGACATACATAAATATTTTAAAGAGTACAAACTCTTTAAATATTTACGTCGTCTCACAAAAAAAAATACAGATTATTTTTACAAACTTCGTTCAGATAATAACGATAATGTATTTTCCACAGGACGCAACAAATTCCCGGAAAAAAGATATGTCGTTAATGTGATATTCAATACAAATTTTAATATTGTGCATAAAAAAGAATTTTAATTTGTCTGTCCTCCTTAACATCTATCCTGTAAGACACAGCATAAAAAGTAGATTCATCGCTTGTTATGACGCGCATCTGTTTTAATATGTAAAATTCAACATTTCCGATTTTGAAACAACTGGGCCCATTTTGATGTCATTATGCACGCTTTTATCAAATTATCCATAGATATAAAATCGAAAGGCCTTCTAAAACGAAATATCGAAAACCGTGAGACGTACAAAAGTGAAATTTGGCAGGCAGGTAAATTACAGTTAGCATAGACATCCGCTATTTATCAATAGGACCAGATTGAGGTAATATGAGGGCTCTAGGATATTTCATTTTAAGCGGAAAAAGTCGCGGAAAACAGCTAGTTGGTAATATAATGCACTTTTACGTATGTAGTTTAACGCACGGGCAAAGGGCACAGAGCATAATATCTTAAACGGGTCACAAACAAGGGATTCTTGTCACGGCCCGCGCCTGCCACCTGCATGCCGATCCTGAACGCGCGATAACCTCTATCCACTGCACCGCGAGACCCCTTTACGAGTAAAGATTATCCATAAATATGCACGAGGACGATAAATATTTTTCGAATCGATATAAATATGTGGAGAGCGTGAGAAAAAAATTATTTCGCGTTTATTTACCCTATAATAAGTATCCTATATTAAGCCCAATTCTAAAATCATACAGAAACCCTCCTGAGCTCAACAAAATGACCTTGAGTACTTATTTGTAAGTTATGTTTTTAATAAGTGTAAATGACATCCATTTCGACTTATTAAAAACATAACTTGCAAATAGTTAATATGTAAAGATTCAAATTCGAACCGGCCATTTAGAAGAGTTCACTGACATTACAAAATAGAAGCTAAATTCATTAGCAATTCTACTCCGCCTATAAAAAAAGTCTATTAGAATATCTTCGATAGGTCGACGCAAAAAAATCGGATTAGGAACACTACCTGTTTTTACAAGTCAACGAGACATGTCTAAGCAAAAAATCTTTTAATTAATGCATTAAGTTGTCTACCTTAGGAACAGGCGTCCGTGTGTCATATAGTCCTATATATTTATTTATTTATTTATTATTTTAAACTTTATTTCATTTGTTGTGTATATATATATATGTATATTAAAGATTAAATAGTTGGCATTCTGCATTCATAAAGGAATCCTCTATTTTCAACGTCGGTAGAGCCCATTTTCTGTTTGACACAGCGCAGACATCGCTAATTGACCGTACTTTTTATTAATTACAAAGCCAATTACTTCCAAATTAATATATAATACATCAGCCGTAAAATTTCAATAGGAATTATATATATATATATATATATATATATATAGCCTATAGCCTTTCTCGACAAATGGGCTATCTAACACTGAAAGAATTTTTTAAATCTTACCAGTACTTCCTGAGATTAGTGCGTGCAAGTAAACAAACAGACTCTTCAGCTTTATATACCCTGAGGTTTATGCTCCCTTGAATCTGTGCGAGAACATCAACCCTCTAAATATACGCAATCAAAAGATATGGCTGTATCTATCGCTTTTCTCATACTAGTAAAATGTATGAAAATGGACCCAAAACCTATATGGTATTTTCCGTTGCCCTAGAACCATAAAATTTGGCAAGAAACAATGTCTTATAGCATAGTTAAAGGAATTATACAAAATCCGTAAATTTGTAGTATGAATTTATTAAATTTAGCGTGAAATGGAACAAACTTCGCCAAGAAATTAACAATTACGCGGTTAAATGCTTTCGGTCCATTTCTGGGGCGGAATTTATTTGTCCCTCTTGCCAAGAAGGATTATTTGATTTCTTATTGTTGAATAGATATTTTCCTCATTTTTAGTATTATAATATTAATATTAATTAAGCGACGTGTATATTATAACTGTGTCTTATAATATAAACAAACTGAGGCCATTTTTTGTACGTTCATTGTTTTGTCTTAGTGTGAGTAGATATATGAATAGCTATATATCTGAGAGTGAGTATGAATGTATAATAACATTTTATTTATTCAAACATCGACAATACCGAAATCTTAGGCCCATCCTTAGCACTAACCTCCGTCGTTAAAAATATTGCTGTTTGAACGTAGAGTTCGCTTAGCGTTTTAATAAATTTGGAAAATTCAAGTCCTCGACGCCGGTGTTCGTGTATTGAAATGACAAACAGGCTTTACGGTTATGTGTATGAGTACATTTCATACAGTAACCACGTTCAGTGCTTTGAGAGTTCTAGCGAACCGTGCTAAGCGTAATCTATCTCAGCATTAGCGTTGCTTTTAGTATAGTCATTACTTTATACTGTAAGTACCAAGTTCTCGACACCGGTGTTCGTGTATTGAAACGACAAACAGCATTGCACCGATTTTCCCTCGTATTCATTCGCGGATTTAAGCAAAGTAGTTTAGTTTTTCATGCATGTCATGGATATCCGCAAAGTAACGCCTGATCCTATCAGTTATTTAATAATGATTATCAAAAGATTGTTGTAAGATGTGACTTATTAAATATAAACTAGGATAATCCGTCCATTAAGTTTGTCTTTGAGTTTAGGTAAGATAACGCAGGGGTCAGCACCTTATTTGTGATTAAATTTATGATCTTAAAATCACAATTTTTATTTTTTTAGTTGTTTGTGGTTAAAATTTATAACTCATTATTATTATTCTATGATATAAAATAATATAATATATATATTATTGTGTTATGCGCAATCGGGATCGCACTAGCGCGTTGTACGAGAATAATCCTACAACCCGGTTTCCCATACCGTGGAATAAATTTATCGTGTTACCGGATGACAGAAGATCGGCGTGAAGTGACGGCAATGCTGTCACGTCAAGTGATGGTATTGTTGTCGCGTTTCGTTCGGTTTGTGAAATTTCCCGGTGGCCTAAAATCGTGGAACATAAAAAAAATGGAAAAATGGAAAGATTACTCAAAAATGCAGATTTTGCGAGTTTGCTACTTCAGAATACTTCTAACAGATGACGTGTCAATTAAAATTATTATTTCTCAAAACATGCAGCTTTTCCAGGAGCGAGCTGCGAAGATAAAAACACATATATATAGTTTTAAGAATTCCGCACGGCATACCATTAGAAGCCTACGCCGTTCTATGTCAGATGTTTTCGAACTTTTTTTATATAAATAAATAAATATATACAGGACTAAATGTTACACGGACGTCTGTTCCTAAGGTAGACAACTTAATGCCTGTGTTATAGGTAACAGACGCCTGTTATACACAAATAATCAATAATAAATCCATTTTCCGTTTTCACGCTGATTTGTTGCGGTGTAAAATCATTTACATGTAAGCAAATTTGATACTTATCTTTTTCTTTCTTCACTGTTGCTACGTTTCTCCATGGAAAATTTTCAAGCCAGTCGACAGAACGTAAAACAATCTCGTCTCCAAATAATGGTTTCGTATTCGGCCAAAATGACATGATTGCGGCGTGAATCGTATTCTAGAAAATTCAACCGTGACTCGGGAGTAAACAAATACAAGAAATAAACAAAACACACTACAGACAGTCTACGCCTCTCAGCTGACACTTGACAGAAAAATGAATGAGTGATGTAAAGTTGAATGAGCCTTCAATTCGTACTAGTATTTATCTATGGAAAGATTAAAATTCTCATATTATCTAATGCCGGCGCCACACCGTAGCTTCAACTATTTGAACACTTCAACTATTTGTGTGAGGCGCGGGACATACATACAGTTCAAAGTCCCATGATCAAACTAGTGTTCAAGTATTTGAAGCTATAATGTGGTGCTCGTTAATAACCATAGACAAGCCAACAAATTGTAAAATACCTAATAAGCTTTTTTGGAATTTTCTAGCATTCTTAAAAAAATTCTATAAGCAGCATATGTAAATGGAGTAACTTCTGTGATCTGTCTATGGAATCTAGTTGTAAGTGTCCTATAGTTAAATGATAAGTAATAAAAAAATAAAACAGTTTGTATCGTCGATTCTTGATTGAGTGCGCATTGTTTTTTAATTTGTAGTTTTTATCGATGGATTTAATTTTGACTTGAATCTAGTAGTAGGAGTTCACCCTAGGCTATATTGTAGGTGTAATTTGATCCCGGACTTTTTAAAATAAATTGCATACTTATAAACACATATACAAATACATACACAAATTAAGAGTTCACACTGCAAATGAAGAAGAATTCAAAATTGTATATAAAGTATCTACCGTAAAACAACCGTTCAGCCGCAGATTTTAAATTATAAAGAAGCATAGAAACGTAACAAATAAATGTGCGTTATATAATACTAGACCATCATAACAGTAACGAAGAAAATTAAATATTTCACCATATATTTTATATACTTAATATATGTTCGCGTATGGAGATAAAGCTTGATGTCATAAAATTGTGATGATATTTCTACCATAACATAGTTTCAGCTTTAATTTCTGTTAAAAATTAGATACACGTAGTATACACAGACAGTTAAAAGATAAAAAGCATCACTTTCGTTATGCTAATAAATACATGCCGTAATCGCGAAAATTAGAGATAAGTTACATAACCTTTGCCCAAATTCTTATCACAGAAGTTATTCACATGCGTAATTTGGAGATATCAATCGGCTATACAATAAAGTAATAGATAATATATAAAAGAATCTAAAATAAGAAAATGGAAGACAGGATCGCAGTGGTAACAGGAGGAAACAAGGGCCTTGGATTCGCTTTAGTTAAAGGACTTTGTGAGAAAATCAAGGCCACTGTTTATTTAACATCTAGAGATGAGAAACGTGGGATAGAAGCGTGCAAGGAGCTAGAAAAATTAGGATACAAACCCAAATATCAGAAACTCGACGTTACAGATGAAGAAAGTATATCCGCGTTTACGTCTTTTATTCGTTCGCAAAATAAAAGCATAGATTTATTGGTTAATAATGCTGGAGTCCTGTTTCTTAAAGATTCGAAAGAATCAAAAGCGTATCAAGCGGAACAGACGTTGCTTGTTAACTTTTTCGCTTTAGTAAATTTCACCGAAGCAGTTTTGCCGCATGTAAATAACAATGGAAACATAATCCACATATCAAGTGCTTCCGGACATTTGTCCAGAATACCCTCAGAAACACTAAGAAGAAAAATCAGTGATTCGGATTTAAATTTAGACGAATTAAAGATCTTGATGAACGATTACGTAGAATCTGTTAAATTGAACAAAGATGTTTCGGAGACATGGGGAGATTCGCCGTATGTAGTGTCGAAAGTCGGTGTTAATGCTTATACTTTTATGTTGAATCAAAGACTGGCTAACAGAGGTAGGTTTTAAAAGAAAGCATTTTTACAGTGCTTTAAAAAGCGTTCAAACAGATCATATGAGTTCCCAAGTTTATGTTTACACTGCTGGGCTTTTAAATCAGGACGCTTATTTCTATATTTTGTTTGTCTATTTTTACTATAAAGCAGTATCCTGTTTTCATGTCATATTGAGAATGCTTAAAAAGCCCCAACTCTAATACAATGCGACGTTTTTTTAACGTTCGTGCAAATGAGGCCTTACTTTTATGATAATATTTAAATCAGCATATATAAGGCCACAGTGTTGTGGATGCCACGTATTCAAGCTAAATAACTATTTTTACCATATTATCAGATGTCCGCAGTCCACTTCCTCCACATATACTGCTTCCAATTACAAATAAAAATGTACAATAGTATTCAATGAGACCCTACTTTAATTGATAAAACTAGAGATTTCCGGATGGTAGAAATTTGGCCAGAAGTCTTTAGAGTTGCCTACCAAATTTTTATTATTATAAGAAATTTTGTATATAAAAGCTATATACAAAATTTCTTATACGACATTGTCATATTTGACCTGTGTATTTGTCAAATATTTTTACCCTCCTCACGATTACGCTTCGACATAATCTTATCTTAAAATGTATACATGTATGCTCGCTAGTCATTCTTTTAAAAATAGTTCTTGCTATAAACTAGTATAAAGCTGGAGCGTCTCAACTTCAAGTAGTTTATTATTGTCTTTAATGTGTCTCATTTACGCTAAAATACAAACGAAAAATTTGTACATGTCATGTTTTATACGTATAAAACTTTATACGTATAAAACTTTATACGTATAAAACTTTATACGTATAAAAAACAATCGCTGTTCGATAGTTTCACTAAAACTCTAGCAACGGCTGAATCATTTTAAATTCTGGTTCTATTATTTTATTTTGGGGAGGTGTAAAAAAAAACTATTTATCAAAATGCTGCTACATTTACATCCATAATACTTATTATTAACCGTTGTATCCAAATGCAAATCTTATTGCAAAGCAGTAAAATTCTAAATTGAAAGTAAACCAGCAAATTCCAATCAAAAAACTGAACTAAAGTAGCAAAATGACATCTCCTTTTTGTCTACGTACTAGAAATATCTAAAGCTGGTCGTCATCGATCCTAGTAATGCCGTTTTAAGGGGTTTTCGTCACGACCGTAATGATATCACTTATCAAAGGTCGACGAAAGGTTTTAAACGCTTATTAATTACTATTAATATCGCTCGCAATATATAAAAAAAAAGGTTTGTTAAGCAAACCTTTTTTTTTATAACTAGAGACATATATATAATTAGAGACATATTTTTGGATGGAAAATTTCGTGGAGGTAGGTGAGTAATAAGAAATTGTTTTGGATAATTTGAAACAAGTATAATATATGCATATTATTGCTGCACCTGTGTGAAGCCAGGGCGGGTTGCTAGTATCGTATAAAAAGATAACAGGGATGTATACGTAAGTTTCTAATGTTATTTTCTTACAATAAACGTGTATGAATATCTGACACGAGTAAATAATGTAAATCTCTTGATATGTATAAAGTAAATAGAGACTGTACTGAAACAACAGTCACGTTTTATTGTTATTTGTGTTGAATACAGCTAGTAATCTATATGCCGATAATATTTATTAACAATAGTAACAAAGCCTTGCCTAGCCTTCAAATCTATATCAAAAGCATTATAAACTATTTCATTATTTGGAGCGATTCTCTAGGAACTTCATACCTCGCACAATTCCTTTGTGGAATCAGTTGCCAGCTTCGGTATTTCCGAACGGATACGACTTAGGGACCTTCAATAAAAGAGCATACTCATTTTTAATAAGAAAAATACAATTGCATGTCCGGAAAGTTAGATGTTTACAATTAATTAACGCTTAATAATAAATAATGTCCTTATAATTAAAAAAAAAAAAGTTTATTGTAACCTTATATGAAGCAGTCAGTGCAAAAACGACCTAAACCTTAATTTTTCATATTCCTACAAAGCATCCAAAACCTGATAAAACTTCATGCAGAATCGGTACGTACATACCTAATTATTTGGTTCCTTCCTCTGCAATGCGATGGACCCGGCACCCGCACGGTGAATCCATGGAATGCTAAGAAATTCGTCTCTCTTAGATCACATTGCAATCTCTTTTTTAATCGAATATTAACTATATCAATTTTTTATTTAAAAAATGATATAGTTGATATAGTTGACCAAAAGAGCGTGTCAACACACGCTTATATGGAAGGGTTCCGTATCTGATACGCCATAAACGTATATTATTATTGGCAAACAAGCTTCCTTCTTGTGACATCTCATAAATATCTAATTAATTCCAGTTATGTAATAGTTTTAGAGACGAGACGAATTTCTTAGCATTCCATGGATTCACCGTGCGGGTGCCGGGTCCATCGCGTTAGTATCACGAGATAGTATTAAATTAAAGTCGAATTAAAAATTGTTTATTTCATCAACTAAATATTTATAAACTGTGAACAGAAATTTTTTTTTATTGATTGTATGTGGCTCTATAATAAATCTCTATGGTAGGTATAAAAAGGACTGAACGAGTTCGGAACACCAACCTGCGTCCCATCACTAGAGTAATGGATGTGGGAAAAAACTCAGCAAAGCTCTAAAACACAGGTATTAATTAGTATGTGAAAACTTTGCTATCAGCCAGTTTATAAAATATAAGTTTTCCTATTTATTTATAATAATACAAGATAGCCTTCCGACGAATAACTGTCGGCGAGGCGCGGCCGCCCCGGGCAACTCCAACTAGCCCGGACACGAAGATCTTCCTTCGTGGTGGTTGAGCGTATCGACCTTCGCTTCCACTTTTCATTCCTCGTCGAAAAACCTTCCACCTTCGTGTACCTTTCCACACTAGCTTACCATTAATTTTTCTTTGAGAAAAGAGCGTACTCATTTTTTAAAGGCCCGCAACTCCTGCGCTATATTATATTGTTGTATACATTTTGCTAGTTAAAGACTTAAAGCTGATACTTTTTTGTATTTTTTAAAAGTAGGGCCCCCTATGTCGCTGCTGCGTCCCCCTATGTTGCCGCTGCGTCCCCCTATGTTGCCGCTGCATCCCCCTATGTTGCATCCCCCTACGCCAGATACGTCTCTGCTCCCTACCTATTATAGACAAATTTTGTTGCGATCATTGCCTAGTGACTTGCTCGTAAATGCTGTGTTATATTAATATATATGTATATATTGTTTACAATGTAGAATGATTAAATATTATAATTGTTCCAAAGGTCTTCATTGTTTTGATATTATTATTTATATATCTTTATGTTAAGACTCCCTGAACGACTAATTTATTCAAAAATTGGGTTGTAATTTAGCATTATTATATTCATAGGGATGGATGGATTTATGGTCCGTCAAAAGGTCCAGTGCGAACACCGTCCATGGAAAGTATTCCAAAGTTGCGAATTTTTTTTTCTTTTTTTTCTTAAACCTTGGCAGAAATAATTAGAAAAAAATAAAACAGACGGAAATCAAAAACGTCCAGCCGTTTTTGAGCTATTGCCAGATATATTTTACGTTTGGGGTATATTCCGACAGCAGTGCCATCTACCGGGCCCAATTTCACTGCAAACTACCTACGAACCCCTTGGAATATACAAACAAAATTTCATCCAATTTGGTCCTTCGGTTTAGGGGGAGTAGGGTGACATAAGAGTTGACTTGGGCAGGCGATTTTTATATACTTATAAAAATGTAGTTTTTTTTTATCTAAAAATTACATGGCACATAAATAGCGCTTCAAAAAATTCGTACCATTATTCTGGTTAAGAAAAAAGTTGTGATCTGTGCATTTAAAAAAAAACACCTTAGAACATCTTCCTGCTTTCAATAATAAAATAAGGGGTATATACGTTTATAGTTAATTTATGTATGTATATATTTTTTAACAATACAAAATACATAGACTGAAAAATATGGAGTTATAGAATCGATATAACAGAACGAAAACCATCATCGTGATAAGAAATGATAACTAGCAAGTTGACCACAAATTAGTGTCAATGAAACGTACTGCCCTCGTTTACGACTTGCTTGTCTAAGTGACACAGACCAGTGTGTGCACAGACATTTAAATTGACTGAGAGTCCTGAGGAATGATTATGCTTATTTCTTGATGATCTCAAATCGTATCGGTCTGGAAATACCGATGCTGCTGAATGAATCCACGAAGGAATTATGCGATGTAAGAAGTTTCTAGAGAATCGCACGGTTGTGGACCTTAGGACCTCGCGGTGATGACGGTGAAATGTCAAGTTCTGGCGAAATTTCATGTCAAATGACACTGTGTACATCCTACAATTTTAGGACGGAAAAATAATTTAAATATTCCAAAAAAAAAGGAGTACTGGAAGTAGCACTTTTACTCCCTGAATTAATAAAAGGGAGTACCTCCTTCATAGTTTATTACAAAACACCCAAGCCTCTCAAAATATTCGTTTATCAATAACTATAAAAATGATTATTTATTATCTCATACCTCTATGCTTGGATAAAAAAGTACCCAAATATAAATAATTTTATCTGTGTATGGAGCTTTTTTTTTATAGCTTATCAATATAATAAAAAATGAAGTCTCTGTTTATAAAGTAGTCTGTAGTTCTAATCGATATGGCAGCTTTAAGTGCCATATGTAAGCTATTTTCATGAAGGTAAAGAGAAATAAATTTAACTTAGTTTAACCACAGTATTAAAACGTGCGGGTACACGGATGAATAAATTTTGATCATTTTTAATTCATGGAAGTTTATGAATATTTGTTTAGGACTATTGGCTGGCCCGTTGGGGCAGTGGGCAGTGACCCTGCTTTCTGCTCCGGGAGTCGTGGGTTCCATTCCCACCTCGAGTCTGGGTGTATTATCCATATGTATGTAATTATATATTTCTAAAAAAAAAATTGCATATAACAGGCGGCTGTTACCTATAACACAGGCATTAAGTTGTCTATCTTAGGAATAGACGTCCGTGTGTCTTATAGTTCTGTATAAATAAATAAAAAAAATTTAAAAAAAAACTAATGTCTGTTTTTGAATATGAAATATTATGTTTTTTTTTATGGACTATATATTTATTGCCAGGGCTTTTAGTGTGGATTTAGATGACCGGCTCTACCATAGGGCGAATGACTCGCAGGGAGTGCCTCAACAAGGGACAACGTACGTGGTTACTTTAAATATATTTTATATGTAAAAATATAAACTGGGAATGAAAGAACAATAATTGGACCTCGCTCCTTCCTAAACCTTACCTTGTGCTGGTGACTATATTATTAATATTATGAATGAGTATTGACTTTTAATGTTACTTTTATTGAATTACTATCAAAACGGGTGGGTCCGCGTAAAACTGTGCATTTATTAACGAATGAAAAATAAGTTGAACTGAACAGTGCTTAAAGTACAGACAGTTGCAAAGTGACTAATACGTTTAATATTAACCAAAACAAAATGTATATAAAATATGACATTTTTTCTATGTTACAAGGGGCAAACGAGCAGGCAGCAGGCACCTAAGTGCTTACCGACGCCCATGGACATCTGCACGACCAGAAGGCTAGCAGATGCGTTGCTAGCCTTTATTGACGAGTTTAGGCCACCGGGAAGTCTCACTAACCGAACGAAACGCGACAACAATACCATCACTTGACGTGACAGCATTGCCGCCACTTCACGCCGATAACACCAAAGTTGGTAACTCATTTCAGGGAGATATTGTACGAGGTAAAAATTTTCTATAAAAATGCACAGTTGTGTTTAGAGACTCAGTGATAATAAGCCGTTATTATTACAATGGCGATAAGAATGCTGCTTCTTTTTATTATATGTATTCTATTCATTTATAATACGCTTTATCATCGCAAAGAGCGATGTTATCACTGTATATACTTTAAGGGGATTTACCTTTAATAAGTCATCAGTGTAATATAGAAACGTAAGCTAGTCTGTGAGCAAATATTGTTAAATTTAGCCTATAGCAGGCGCATCGGGAGACTGTAACGACTGTTATGGGTACGTTATACAATAAATAAATAAATAAGCAAATATTGTTAAACTTAGCCTATAGCAGGCGTATTGGAAGCATGTAACGTCTGCTATGGGTACGTTATACAATAAATAAATAAATAAGCAAACCTTCTTTTTCTTCTTAGAAAGAAAGAAAAGCTTTATTTGTAACTGCATATATGTATAAAAGTACAATCAATAAAATAACATTTAAAAATATAACAGCAGCATACAAATAGGCAAAACAGCTCAGCGAAACCCGCGTGTCATAAGAAGTCTTTGACACGCAGCGCTGATTTTCAGCTGCAGCCCTTTATTTTAAGTGACGTCACGGTTACACGAGTATTAAAAGACCGCTAAAAATTCGGCTTCTCGTATTCGTCGTGCGCAGGCGCCAAGACGTACTGATGGTGCTCGTCTTTCAGTCGCGGGCCGTTCGGTCACCATCGGCTTTGACATCGTCTGTTCGGTCGCCTACGTTTAATCGGAGTCTACTCTGCGGTAACGCTAGATAGAAGATAACGCGTAAGGTATTGATTTTGCTTCCCATGAATTTAAATATGATATGAAATTACCTGTGTTCGACCTTCCGCTCGCCTGTCAAAAGCTTTGGAATTTTCTTTTATATTGTGAATGCGAATTATTTCGCCGCTTGCATTTTGTACATCACTTTGCGTAATTCTGAAACGGTTTTATTCGTGTAGCCGTTCTATTAAACATTCGTATGCTCCAAGGATTCTTGATCAAGACAAGAAGGAAGTTCCTTCAAAATTCACAATCAAGTTCCTTCAAAGTTAAAAAATATAAAAATATTATAAATAAATAAAAAGTTATGTTTTTAATAATTTATTATAAATTTATTTTACATATAAATTTTAGTCTATTTATACATATACTAGCTGACTCGCCAAACGTTGGTTTGTCATAAAAACATTAAAAAGTAAAAAAAATCCTAATAAATGAAAATAAAAATAGTATTTAAGATTGAGCCCCATATCACTTAGGGTTTAAAAAATAGTATACAATAAATTACACCACTACACTGACTTTCCGATGTGCCTCAACGCACGTTTCGCTTCGACACCGAAGCATCATCAGGAGATAGACTACATAGGTTATTCGTAAAGTCAAAAGGTTTTTCTTTAGGAATAACCTTTGTAGAGTCTACGGATTAAAGCAAAGTAGTTTAGCTTCTCATGCATAGAAAATAGTGTTGAAAGATTTCACAGGATTTAAAACTGTATCGTGTCTTAACCATACCGAATCAGTAGTAGCTTTTAAAATATTTGACGATTCAAAAGAGCTTGTAAAAGTCTACTTGAATAAAATATCATAGAATTTTTGTAGGATGTCTCTGTATTGTTAAGTTTGTAAATGACTACATTAGTTATTAAACTTATGTGATATTGCAGGTTGAATTCAATACCTTAATTCAGTCAAGTAATGAAGTTGTCCCGTGAATAATGAGTTAGATAAATCCAATTATTCACAGTGTTTTAATATCAATCCTTTGCGTTCAGGTACAAGTTCCACGCTAATCACATCAGTGGTTTCTAAGTCTTCGTATGTAACTTCGTCAGTATTATTTGACATAGTTATGAGCTAAAATTTTTTAATAAAATAAAATCCAACTTTTAATAAAATACGTGATAGTACAAAGATATTTCCAAGATTCGCATAACTCATTAAATAAAAGTTTTATATCGTAAACGTAACATAGCGAGCGAGATAGGCACGTCTTGTTAGAAAGAGACGGCGATAGTGCTATCTCGCTCAGATGTTACTTAAAATCATGCAATCTGACAAGAAGCTTCCTTTAAATACAGGAAAATCCTAAATTTGTGGTTACACAAAAAATTTGCGCGGACTGTTTCAAATTAAAAGAAGCCGTATGTAACATTCGACAATATTAAAATAACCTGGTAAACTATTATTCATATTACACGACTTACATGGGCCGTAACGTCGAGTATTCGATACTTGCGTGTTTTGATGTCATTCGTAGTAGTAACATTTAGCAACTAAGTTGTGTAAACGGTAGCATTAATGTTTCATTTGACGTTCGGTATCGAACGTAAAAGTAAGTAAAACTATCGAGAATGTTCGTGCTAGGCCCTCTGATTTTCTGTTGTGCCTTAACGTACGGTTCGCTTCTAAACAGAAACGAAAACATCTGCAGCAGATGGAATCTACAAAGGTTGTATGCATGAATTTGCATTGCTTTTTACTTATGGGACATGCTTAACATAATAGAAGAACGTTTGGGCCGATAAGTGACGCTTTAATGGTTAAAATCGATGATACGTTTGCACGGCCCGTTGCTTACACCTATGACCCCATTTAGGTCATACTTAACGCCTCGATGAAGCCAAAAATAAGCCTGTTTTAGGCTAAAAGTAAAAATATAATAAAAGGATATAGCATATTATAAGTACAATGGCCTACTGAGGTATTGTAACTACTGTTAATTATATTTATTGTTATTATAAATGAATAGCATTCATCTTTATGCTGGTAGTTTTTAAAGAATTGCCTTCTTAAGTTTTGTACCTCCAAAGAAAAAAATAGGATTCTGTCTAGCCTCTTTTTCTCAGGGATGCGTTGACGTACAAGTTATACCAAAAACTGATACCAAGTACTGGGGTCTGCGATCTTTTGAAGTCTTGAAAAAATCAACATTCTATGAGAACGCAATCAAAATTTATTTATTTATATCGCATTTCCCATACTAGTACATACGCAAAGAGAATCAAAACCTATAGGGTAGTTCCCGTTGACCAAGAATCATGAAATTCGGCAATAACCTATATCTTAAAGTACAAGTATATAAACGTCCCATAAATTGTTAATTTTTGAAAAAAGAATTGCCGTGACTGTGTTAAAATGAAACGCATCTTATGAAAATTATAAATCTTAAAATAACCTGGTACAGTATAACGTGACGGTACGGAAATCCTTAGTGCTCGCTGTATATTTTTATGTAGAACTCCAAACAACTACAATGCAATAGAAATGTAATAATGAAAACAACAAACCCTTTACGCTACTTCATTCCTTGTAAGGAAGGGTTGTCATTACACTTATGAATGCCTTAATTTGCCTTAATATGTAGAGCCGCCCACGCTTCATTCATCCCTTGCTTTATTATTCAGGGCAAGATTAAATTAGGAAAGGTACAATTGATAAAACTCCAAATTCTAAACCTACATGCCTTTTGATATGTGATCAACAGATATTTCAAGAAAAAAATAAATACAATAGCCATGTTTTAGAATTATTATGACACTAGAATCGTCACGGTTCAAAATATAGTAAATGACTATCGACGCCCATAGGTAATAGACCAGAAACCTCATAGCTTCACTTGTCCTTTGAAAGTGAGTATGTGCTCCTAGAGTGGAGAATCAATAGCAGTGAAAAATCTCTGTATATAATATAAGTTAAGTAATCGTTATTTGTAAGTATCTTTACAATTCAGAAACGGCAAAACTATTTTGAATTTTGTTTGGTTTCTTTTATAATGATTATTAAAAAAATAATACAAGAAAATACAGATATGGTCGCTACTTCAAAATATTTAGCCCTCATTCGCACGAGAGCTTTCTTACCACGCGATAAAAAAGCGTTCAAATAGAACATATGGACTCCCAACTTTGTGTTCCACGACAACGCTGTTATAACGCGACGCTTTTTTTGTCGAGCAATGTACTATTTTCAACGCTATATTTATTTACATATAGGCTATATTTTTGTATCGACAACGTGCGAATGGGGGCTAAACCCTCATTCTCAGCTAAAAAAAGAGTCGCGTTAAATCTCAGCATTGGCGCTTTTTTAGCGCGGTTGATAGGAAAATATAGTGTATATTTAAATATACAGCGATGAAAATAGAACATAGCTCGATAAAAAAAGCTCCGCGTTTTAAAAGCGCTGTCGTGTGAACACAAACTTGGGAGTTCATATGTTGTATTAGAACGTTTTTTTAAAACGCGGTAAAAAAGCTCTCGTGCGAAGGAGGGTTTATACTATGAATAGATGACGAACGTACTAAAATTCTTTATAAATCATACGGCCCGTGTCACTTTTTATACAAAAGACATAAGAATACTTTTTATATAAAAGAAGTTTTGTTCATTTGGTAATAGCAGACTAACCAAAATTCGGGAAGACAACGTCTGCCGATTCTGCAAGTACAGTTATAGTTGTATGTGTGTTCTGATTTAAGAAATTAAATTGGCCTAAAAATTTGACCTACTTTTCATTAAAGTCTCCATATAGATTTCACTTTTATTTAATTTCATATCCTACGGTTCGGAAACACCGCAGGAGGCAGCTGGTTCCTTAGAGATGTTGTTCGTAGCAGGAAGCATACAAAATGCACCGAATTAAATATATTTCTGAGCCTTTTCTCTACTCCACGTTTCGTTTTTCACAATTAGAAACATTTAAACATGTAGTTACTTGTACCAACATTGTTTTATAAACAATGTACAAAGCGAAAATAAACTTAAATCTCTGCCAGATTTAAACATAGTATACGGCCACCAGCATGCAGTGATTCCGTTTTCAGACCGCACCGGGGTATCCACACACTCGAGATTTTCAACAAGATGGTTCGTTTTCAATCGACTTCTGATAAGGAGGTTCTCAATTCGACTGTATTTTTGTTATGTGTGTTTCCTCAGAACTTTCGATTGGTACATGTTTCTCCACATCATTCCGAATAGTATGAGGTATCGCATGTATTTTTAGGAGCGGTATCACTATTTTTATTAGGTGTCAAAGCGTAATCGCGACAACCGTATGTTATAATGTTAATTGTCAAATTTTAGTTTTCTGTGAATATAATTTATTTATTTATTTATTAGAATTACCAACAAAAACTTATAATAACACATATACAGAATTCTTTTGATTAATTAACTTATAAAAATTCCTAATTTATTACTATAACGCCGTTTTCATCAAATTATAAGCGGCATAAGTCGTAAATGACAAAAAAATTTGTAAAATAAAATAAAAATGACGTAATTCAAAAATCAGCTTTTTTGAATTACGTCAGTTTATTATTTAGTGTGTGACATGTTAGCACTTTAACATAATTTAACTTATAGATAAAACTTTTAAGTATAATTTATTAGCACTTAGGTCAGTTTACACCATAATATCAAGGGCTAAAAAACTATAATTAGAATCTTTGTGAACGCAGACAAAACAACGAAATAATTGATAAAGTAGAAGTAGAATGAGCATCCGCTCGACTGATATAAATCGCGGATGCGGTGCCTTTGCCGAACGCATACGCCATTGACATCGTCGTAGCATCTGATACGTCTTTAGTGAAAGTGTTCAATACGTCTCATGCTGATAATTTCGTAAGGGTATTTTAATGATAAATAATCTAGAAATTAAAACTTAATTTTGTTTAATGGAATTGTTCCCTAGAATTTTTTTGAATTATATGTATAATATGTATGTTTTTCGTAATTTGAAAATATACAGTTTTAAAAGCTTGTGGATCAGCGCTGTCGGCGACCAATGCGACCGCCCGGCATAGAATGAGCCGACGGCGAGTCCAGCGCGCCGACCGACACTCCTACGCCGCAGCCAGAGCAACTTAACTTAGCGATCGACTCAAATGCCGACCACTGATTAGGCCACGACCTCCTCAAAAACAATGGAAGCTTATTCCTTGTTTTATTTATTAATAACACGCATTTCCCTTTCACAGGTACCGTGATTATGCAAATCTGTCCGCCCCACGCACGTATCACTTAAATCGTTTCATATTTTATCACATTTTTGCATAAACCAACCATCACTCTAAGGCAATCTTCATCACATTTTGCGTTATTTCAAAATAATATTTGTAACCGTGTTATTAATTAATAGCTAATAACAAAAAGAATTTCCGGAACCCTGATGACTATCCTATTGAACCCCTAGGTTCCGCAGAAACTAGTTTGGGAATCCCTGCACTAGATCATAATTAAAGGTGTTTTTAGGTTTATTCTACCGCTGTCCAGCGAATCGGGCGCCCAAGGAACCCGATGGAGTGGTTACCCAATTCGTCAGTCATCTCCTAGCTTGGCAAGATTTCACTGTGATCATTAAAACGTTGACAGGAAAATCCTACCCGTAGGGTGGTCCCATCTCTAAGATTTCCAAACTATTACACGTAGAGACTTGAAATTTTCCATGTCGATAGAACATGCTAAAAGCTCATTAGGAAAATTATTCTGAACGAAATCGGATAACAACATTTGAAGTTATTTAACAATCTGTGGAGAACGCGCTGCGAAACCTTTTAGTCTTTTTTAGTGCAAACTGTTGTAAATACTTTGGTGGCACCTGAAACGTAGAAAATAAATTCATTAAGTAACGGTTACATATACATATATACCGGTATTTATTCCCTTTTGGTACTACACCAAGTAATGGTCAAATATTAGTCGATACACACAAGTGTTTTTTATTATTATTTTACAAAGAATCTTGATTTGTGAAATTAATATGTTAGAAGATATGAGATATCTTCTAACATATTAATTTTAATGATATTCTGTGAAGGGCAATTTTGATCGGCACAAAATGTACAAACTATCTGGCATATTTAAATGAGTAAGAATTAATATGACATTCTTCAAAATAAAAGATAAAAATGGTTCTTGTGGGTTATACTTAGGAGATAGATATATGCCATTGCAGATTTTATTAAAGATCTTTTTAAGAACATAAAAAGGTATCTCAGTAAAAAGTACTGAGACGGAAAAATATGAAATTTATTCGAGTGAAAGAAGGAATAGACGATATTTGAAAACAGTTAATTATAATATCATAGTACTTTATTTCAGAATACGCCCCGGCTCTCTCTTTTTTTAAAAATATTCTATTGCCAATGTTGTTTGACTGTTTGACTGGCCCGTTGGCGCAGTGACCCTGCCTGGTGCTCCGGGGGAAAGAACCTTCCAAATTTCAATGGGATGTTTCCGTACGCTCGCTTTGTCCTCAATTGAGGCAGATATATTCCGTACAAAACACATTTAGCTTCCAATTTTACCCGACTTCGAAATAAGGAGAAGGTTCTCAATTGCACGTATTTTTTTTTCTTGTATGAATGTTACGCGATCGCTCCGCCTATTTTGATGATTCTTTTTTTGTTGGATGGATTATACTTCAGAAAGGGTCCCATATGAATTTTATCAAAATCGGTCCTGCAGTTTTAGAGAAATTACGCGAATACTCCGCCATTTATGATCCGGCTTTGATGATTCTTTTTTAGTTGGCTAGACCATACTTCAGAAGTGTTCCCATATAAATTTTATCAATATCGGTCTAGCGATTATTGAGAAATCAACAAAATTCTAAAAAATTATATACATATACATACATGGATGTTGTTTTCGTTTATTCCGAAACCTCATCAGTCATTGAAAGCAGTGCGTTTAGTTGGCATACTCCTATCATATATAGACAAAATATATCTATTGTCCACTACAATTTTGAAAATAAAGTATTTTTAAATAAAAAGAAATCCACCTTCAAAACACACCAAGGAACTAAAGAGCAAAAAATTTTTTAGTACTTTCTTAAAATTACTTAGTACTTATGTGTTGAAGACGGTAACATCTACATCGGTTTAGTGGGGAAACTCGTTACGATCGACTCAAATAACACCTAGGTATGTAATAGGAGCCTTAATAATTCAACGGTATAAGGTATGGACTGAAATCCCCAAGGTGCCCGGTTCAAACCCCACCGCCGTTGGGGTATTGTCGCTCCAACTCCTAATACAAGCTTTTAATTTAAGCTTAGTAGGAGGGGGGAAAAGGAATATTAGACATACCTAAAAAGTATTCCTAATATTCTTAAAAAAAATCCTCTTCCTCCGTGTTACGGAAGGCACGTAAAATCTGTGGGTTCCGTTTAATGTCACTGAGTGATGTTAGTCGTGAGATCGTAGAGATTGTGAGGGTTCCGTGGATGACGTCAGACGGCATTCGGTCATCTTAACTCGCCCGCAGTCTCATCTTATGCAATCTAAAAGAACCTTGGCACTTGATCAGAATAAAAAGGAAGAAATAATAATTATGTGAATCCGGTTGTCAGATCCTGTATTTTTAAACTGACACCACCTGCAGGATTTCAAGAAAGGAGTGAGTATCATTCAAGTTCAAATGATATTTTATTCAAATTCAAAGTCTTCTTTTGACTTTTACAATTTCTTTTGAATCGTCAAACATTATAAAAACTACAACTGATTCGGAGGAGTCGAGCTACGAGAAGAGTCAGCGAGAAACTCCTTAGTCACTCCTTTAAAAATAGTTCATACAAAAATGAGTTTAAATTATATATTTGCATGTTATCTATAACAAACAAAGCTGGAGCCACTCGACTCCAAAGCACTTTTATTTTTAATATAGTCTTCAACTGTATGAAACCTCTACTAATAAGCGTGTTTTTAACATATTGTTAAAATTTATCTATAGACAGATTTAACATGGCATCTGGATTTTTTTAAAGAAGCGTATACTCGCGCCCACAAACGATTTCTGTACCCTACCAAGACGTAGGAACGGAGTCACAGGTTTATACCTGCTTCTAGTTTACCTGTTAAGAAAATATCAATTTTTTTTTTATAAAAGTGAATATTTTTTCTTACAAACATATTTATAATTGGCAAATATTTTTCAATGACAGTGCATTTACAAGCTTTCTGACAGTTCCCTTGGTCATAGGCGTCCGTAGTTATTTATAATTAGGTGTCTCTATACCGCTTATTATCTTGACATATGGAATAAACTCGCTTTCCGTTTGTTCGTTAAGATCAGGGGTTGGCAACCTTTTGAGTTGGAGACGCCAAAAATAACAATTCACAAAATTTCAAAATTTTTAAAGAGCCACAGAAACAATATACTATAGTAGTCGCATAAAGTGTTAGATAAAAAAAAACTAATCTATTAATTCATAAGAAATATTAATACATATACAGGACTATATGACACACGTATGTCTGTTCCTAAGGTAGACAACTTAATGCCTGTGTTTTAGGTAACAGACGCCTGCTATACACAATTTTTTTTGTAGAAATTTATAAATACATTCATATAGATAATACACCCACCATGAAGACTAATTTATTCAAGTCTGGCTCAGGCATAAGAATTATGTAAAATATTTAAAAAGGAAAAAGTCTGTCGCCTGTCACATAGACAACCAGTTAAACACTACACAATAAAATTAAACATATTTTCTTTAATTAATTACTACAGTTGTTATTAAGTACAAACTAAAACTTAAGAAACCATCATCTGTCGGGTCCGCTTGTCTAGTTTAAATTTACACGAGCGTTCCATGTTTCGTTTATAGAATCGAATATATGCTTTCAAACTTTGCTCCTTATTCAATTTATTTTCCTTCCAAGTTACACCTCTGCAGTTCTTAGAGTGCTAAGTTGTACGGAAACTTTCTACAAAGCGAAGACGCATTACCTTGTATAGAATACAAAGAATAGATTTTTCACAGAGACTTACCTATACAAAGAAATGTGTTTCAACTTACTTCTCTATACAAATAAAGGTATACTTGTATAAGTTAACACGGAACCCTTATAATTTCGCTCTGTACGTCCGTCCGCCTGTCTGCCCATAAGCTGCCCCCCCCCCAGCATTTCCAATCTATTAGACGTAGAGACTTGAAATTTTCCATGCTAATAACTCATAAAACAGTGGGTCCCGATTAATGTCACTTTGTGATATTAGTCGTGAGGTTGTAGAGATCGTGGGGGTTCCGAGGATGGCGTCAGATGGCAATCGGTTATCTTAACTCGCCCATAGCCATATTCTCTACAATCTAAGCGGACCTTGGTGTTAGGAAGAAGAGAAGAGAGATATACAGCTTATAGCTTTCCTTGATAAATGAGCTATCTAACACTGAAAGAATTTTTGTAAGTTTGTAAAAGATTACTTGTTGCTTGCAACATGATATGGTTATATCGATGAGATAAGATTGTTAAAGATTACTAAGTGTTTGGAACATACTATGGTCTTATCGATGAGGTAAGATTGTTAAAGATTATTAGGTATTAGGTGTTTGCGACACGGGATGGTCGTATCGAGGAGGTAAAATTATTAAGGATTGATTACAAGACGTCCGCGACGCACGCGTACTCATTATGTAACTTGATTGCGAAAATGAAAGTGTAAACACGAGAACCTGTCGTATTATTATTATTTTTAAATAATAGCACTATTATTTTATTACGGTGTATTAGGTGTATTGATGCAGTTTCTACTTAATAAACGCTTATATTTATTTATTCCATTTATTTTATCCAGGTAAATGCGATATTTTATATCGTTTGAATATTTTACATTTCCAACACCAATAAGTAAAATAAGCTGTTACCTATAACACAGGCATTAGGTTGTCTACCTTAGGAACAGACGTCCGTGTGTCATATAGTCCTGTATATATATATAAATTTATCCTGTATATATTCAGCCATATTATTATTAATAATTTGCCTGTAATGTCCCGCTGCTGGGCAAAGGCTTTCTCTCTCTTTGACCACTCTCCTCTATCCAGAGCTAACCCAATCCACTCTGTTCCCATAGCCATAAAAATTTAGTAACTCTCTGGTAAATTTCCGGAAAACAGTTTCGACGGAAATAAATAACGAAAAGAAATAATTACGTAACTCTCGGTTTAGGTGTAACATTTACTCTCTTTTTTCTCTAACTTAAGTATTCTCCAGTAATTATTTTAGAAAAAAAAAAAAAAAAAAACACAAAACAGGTACATTCTTTAAGTGTGTCTGTTTTTGTTTCTTTTTTTTCCACTTAGCTGTATATGACTTAGTTGTAACAAATAACTATTATGTTATTTTGTTATATTGTTATTGTTCTTCTTCTTCCTAGCGTTATCCCGGTCTAGCTTAGATTCTTTTAAAGAATATTAGGAATACTTTTTTAGATATATCTAAAAATTCCCTTTTCCCTTCCTACTAAGCTTAAATTAACAACTTGTATTAGGAGTGGGTGCGACAATACCCCAACGGCGGTGGGGTTTGAACTGGTCAAATAATCTAGAGAGTGATTGAATGGTTGAGTGACCGTACAGATAAATTATTGTTCTGCTCTATAGGGGACCAAAGATAAAAATGGCATTACTCTATATTTACATATAGTCTATTTATTGCACGTATCATTTCATTCATCTACGTGGTGATCCGCAATAAGAACTCATGGATATTTACAAATAAATTTATTTCGTTTCATAAAGTTATCAAGTCTATTGGTTACTAAATAATTACAAGAATTCGTGTATTTTTTCAAACTATTATCTTCCGTGGCATAAAGTTGGCCAAACATATGCAAGTACCTTAAAAATTCAATAAAAAACTTTGTCCTAAATTGTAATGCCGGAGCCAGACATAGCTTCATTTGAATGATCATTTGAATGATCATGTAGTGTGGCTGGGGACTTTGTGTAACTGTACAAAGTTTTGTAGTACTTTGTGGACTTCAACATGAGTGCGTGACTTCTGAGCTTTCAAAACTTTATCACGTTATATAGAAATCAAATGTATCTTTTGTTTTATAACAGAACTTTATAATTCTGTTTCGTAATTAAATAGAAATTATTCTTATTTTTCAAGGTCAGGTTATATTACATAGGGATATAAAACAATCATTTAGCTTCAGCGTAATTTAAGCTGACGGTTATATTATTGAATTATTCAATTACAATATTTTAAAGCAAAGTAGTTTAGTTTCTCATGCATGTCATGGATTTCCGCAAAGTAACGCCTGATTCTATCAATTATTTTAAATTGACTTAAAAATTGTTTTTCTCTGATTTAGTGCCTGTAATATTGCTGGTCGCATATCAATAATTTGGGGTAGTACACATAACTTTGAGTACCATAGGTCTTCTTCTTCCTAACGTTATCCCGGTTAAATACCAGGGTTCACTTAGATGGCAATGCTGTCACGTCAGGTGATTGTAGTTTCGCGTTTTGTTCGGTTTGTGAGAGTTTCCGGTGGCCTAAACATTTTATTAAAGGCGTGCAACGCATCTGTAACTGTTATAGGTCACAGACGTCTATTACACACAATTTTTTTTTTGTAGAAATATATAGATACACACATATAGATAATACACCCAGACTCGAGGCGGGAATCTAACGCACGACCCCGGAGGGGAAGGCAGGGTCAATGTCCACTGCGCCAACGGGCCAGTACTTTATACCTAAAACGTTATCAGCCAGTTTATGATTAAACTCTCTTATGTGCTTCTTGTAATAAATGGTGCGGATTAAGACTAGATTCTTATGCCCTTTGAAACGTTCCGAAAATAACCATCCCTGAGGCATCTCAGGATTTGGGAGTTCATTGCCACCACTTAATTCACTCTTATCGTAAATAGTTTTAAAATAAATTTAACCCTTCGGTTTTTAAGACGTCCGCTGACCGGTTTTGAATAAAATTGAACCAGCAGTTAAGTATCATAGATGATACATACTATTTCTGTACCATATTCATTACTTTAGTGACTACTAGCTGTGCCCACGACTTGAAAAAATTTAATTTAATTTTAGCGTGGTGTTATATAGCCGATAGCCTTCCTCGATAAATAGGCTATCTAACACTAAAATAATTTTTCATATCGGACCAGTGGTTCCTGAGATTAGCGCATTCAAGCAAACAAACAAACTCTTCAACTTTATGTATTAGTCCAGATATATATTACTAGCTACGCTCCCGACTTCGTCCGCGTAAAATTAGGTAAAAAAATTAGACTCAATTTTAGCGTGATGCTATATAGCCTTCCTCGATAAATGGGCTATCTAACACTGAAATAATTTTTCATATCGGACCAGTAGTTCCTGAGATTCGCGCGTTCAAGCAAACAAACAAACAAACTCTTCAATTTTATGTATTAGTCCAGATATAAATTACTAGCTGTGCCCGCGACTTCGGCCGCGTAAAATTAGGTAAAAGAAATAGATTCAATAGGGTTTAGGTAACGTTTTAAGCGCTTGCTTCCTGATATTATGAATCCGTGTAATCAACTGATCCATCGAAATTAATGTTTTCAGAGCGCAAAATGACATTTTTCCTCAAAAATAATAAAGTTAAAAAAGAAATGCGTTTTGTAATTGTCTTTTTCTTCGCACGGGAGTGCAGTGGCACGAATATTTTTACAAGTCGCAGCCCACTGTTCCGGCTAACGACATTTTAATGCGAGCCGAGTGTTTTTATGCGGGCTGAATTGTTTTTAGCGTTCCATTGCTGTCTATCTATGTAAGGGTCTATTATTTTTCAAAGATTAGGAGCAATAGTTTACGTTTTTTTTTACCTAATTTTACGTGGACAATATCGCGGGCACAGACGCATTATGTAAGCTGGGATTTAAAATTATAATAACTGTTGCAACACTGACCCTAACTGACTAACACGTTGGCGCAATGGGCAGTAACCCTGCCTTCCGCTTTGGGGGTCGTGGGTTGGATTCCCGCATAGAGTCTAGGTGAATTATCTATATGTATGTATCTACATATTTATACAAAAAAAAGTAATATTTGTGTATAACAGGCGTCTGTTACACATAACACAGGCATTAAGTTGTCTACCTTAGACACAGACGTCCGTGTATCATATAGTCCTGTATATATTTATGTATAACAGTAAAATCTCGATGCTCGATATTTCCACTTAACAAAGTAAACACAAAATTTTCCGATCTGTAAAAAAAACGCCTATGCATTGTTCCCCGGCTTTCATTAATCATGGGTATGTCAAGCAACACCGCGGCGCAACAATATATCAAAAACTAAATCATCCGCTGGACGATCGCCAAATGAAAATGTCGATGCTGGATAACGCATTTCGTATTGGCTTGAATCGTAATTATTATTTATGATGCACTGGCTTGTACGTAGAGTTCAGTACCCCAGCACTAACATTTCTCGACATCTTACTGCTTACGAATGCTACACACGTATCGATAAATCGTAGCGATTGAAGTGTTAAGTCGTTACAATATAACTGTGCAGTTAAGTGATTGCGATTTAACTGTGCAATTTAATCGACAATGATTTTTCATGCACACCTATCGATAAATCCTTGCGATTAAACTGTAGTTAAATCACAACGATTTATAGATACGCCTGTAACGGTTATAAGTCGTGTGAAAAGTAGGTACGTATCGATAAATCGTTGAGATTTAACTGCAGCTAAATCGCAACGATTTATCGATACGTTTGTACCGGGCATTATTTTGTCGTAACCTGAAGAGACGATACGTGTAAGTTCCAATAATATTCTTGCAATAGACAAATATCCCGCAACAAGATTCGTTCATCTGTTTTTTGTTGAATTGGGTATGAAATTATTTTTCTCTTTACGATGATATATATCTTAATTTTTTAAAGTGGTAGCAATTAGACCATTGGGCCAGTTAAAGTTATGTACAAGCGTTATGGGTTTAGAAAGTCATGTAAAACGGTAGCATGATGGTTCCATTTGACATTGGAGGCGCTAGCACGAACATTTCGACTCGAAGACGACTTTGAAAATATTCGTGCTAGGCCCTCAACGTACCCTTCTTATTATCAACGTAGATTGCATTAGCATTGATTAAAAGAGTGACATGATATAAATCATTTTTAAATAAAAAGAAAACCGCCTTCAAAAACAAAAAGGCGAGGCGAACTAAAAAGCAAAAAATAAATAGTACTTCTAGAGACAGTCGTAACATTTGCATTTTTGAAAAGTATATATATTGCAGTTTGTTATTTAAAAGTATATATAACCTTCTTTGTGAATTCAATCTATATACATATATACTAATGTATACAGTGACTTAAGCTAGCTGCCCTAACGTTTGTCACTAATTATATAAAAATAATTAAACAAAATGTTGAATAGAAGGTCGTTTAATCCGTGGCCGGGAGTAGAGTTGATTTGCAACACCAGAGGGCTCGCAGATGCGTTGCCGGCCTTTGAGAAATGAGTATGCTCTTTTCGTGAAGGTCCCTAAGTCGTAACCGTTCGGAAATACCGAAGCCGGCAACTGATTCCACAGTGAAATTGTGCGAGGTAAAAAGTATCAATAAAAGCGCACAGTTGTGGACTTTAGGACATCGAGGTGATGAGGGTGGAATTTTATATTTTGGCGGGATGTCCTATGAGATTTTCAGAAGATACCTATCTTTAAGTATATTATACTATTTTATTATTATTATCATTTATTTAATTTATCTTATTCTTACATACATTTTTAAATACTATTACAAAAATAAAAACATTTAAAAATATATAAAAAAAAGATCTCCGCCGACAGCGAGGCAAGGACCCAAGCAACCGGTGGTTAGGGCTCCAGATTGAGAAACTTCCTCACAATACGTGCCGTCTCAAAGATTCTTTAGGAACAAAACTAACTAACGGGCGGATTTCTAATTTCGTTATTTAATATTGACCTTTCATATTGGTTAGGGCCAATAAGCAGTTTATAGTACAAATGTCGATTTACTGCATAAAGCATTATTCAGCACCAATTTGTAAGGCAGGAAAAACAACTACCAGACATAATGGTTGAAAAACGGACGATTGTTGCTTTATTTGACAACTCGTATTATGTTTAGAACAAAGAACTAGGATTTATACGATATAAGGCCATTTAACACAAAGACGTTTGTTCCAACAAGAGAAAAATCAAATACCTGTGTTATATTTTTTTTTAAATCTTCTCTGTCTTTCCCTGGCTCTTATTGTACACGTAGCAAAAGAATGGGAAAGACTAAGGCTCGCTCGCTAACCGACATTTGGCGTTAAACCCTGTTCCGCGGTTCATCTAGATATTCTATTTTTACAAATATGCACTATTATAAGTTAGTATACTATCAGGTATATATAAGAAGCGTGTAAAATGATGGAAAGGCAATACAATAAAAACAGTAGATAGAATCTATCAATTAAGACAATAAGCAAAATCTTTCCTAACCATAGCTGAATTTCGACCAGAGCACCAGTGATTTCTAATACAAAGAAAACAATTATTATAACGCAAGCTTAAGGGGAGATGAAACAATCATAAATAATTTAACCAAAAAGAAATTAATTAAACAACGCGGTTAGAAAGATGTCACAAACACAAACTAATTATCTCGTCAGTGACTAGTGAAGATTAATCACAAAATGGTCTCTAAGAATGATCTATTTAGAATGCACTATTTCGAAAGAAGGCGATTCTAAAGATGCACCGACTTTTATGCTATAACTTGCTCATGCGCAGTTGACATATCCGTTACTGCGCAGGCGCATTTTTGGGAACTGTAAATTTGAAGTAAGGTCATTTTTGGGAACTGTAAATTTGAAGTAAGGTCATTTTTGGGAACTTTAAATTTGAAGTAAGGTGTTTTTTGGGAACTGTAAATTTGAAGTAAGGTCATTTTTGGGAACTGTAAATTCGAAGTAAGGTCATTTTTGGGAACTGTAAATTTGAAGTAAGGTCATTTTTGGGAACTGTAAATTTGAAGTAAGGTCATCACGATGTATGTATTTATGTTATCACTCGCATAGGTTCCCAAGAATATAATTAGTAACTTAATAGTTCTCATTTATTATATTTATTATTTCTATGATCTGTGTGGTTTCAGAGCTTAAACTCGAACAAAGAGAGTGTTAGACAAAAAAGCCGTTCAGCAGTTTTAGAAGAGACTAAAAATATAAGAAAAAATATGCCTGTCAGCTTGCATTTTGAAGAACTCTTCGATTTAGTAGATAAGCTGATACCAAATTATTGTATAGTACGTTCCCATTACTTCGTGATTATCCGCTGTAAATAAAAGGTGGGTTGTGGAAAATTCAATCTCCCTTGAAAAGTTTAGCTTTAGCGCCAATTGAGTGAAAAAACAAAATGACCGACTCCGCTCATTCTAAATAGATATTTCACTTTTAATAATCTAGAAACTTCATTTAAGAGGTTTAGATTTCGCGCAATTCGATTTCAAGTTCGATTTGAATCTTTGGAGAGAGCAGGACCATTCTAACAAATTACCTAGCGCCAGCGTTTGAGTCACCAGGAACCGAATGAAACGCGACAATTTACCATCAATTGACGTGACAGCTTTGCCGTCTCATCACGCCTGTCTTGTGTGAGAAAGAGGTACTGGCAACCGGACGCACCGGCCCAATTCGGCTTCAAACCAAAAGGACTGCAAACGTGGCCCTACCTGTTATTAAAATTATTTTGAATGCATCGCCTGAGTTATAAGGAAAGGAATGAATGAAATGATAAAACTTTCTATAAAAATTCCCGGGAAACGTGCTCCTGGTACACAGCGGAAGGAGTGGTTCGAGGATATTAGAGAGTGAACTGAACTTAACTACTATCAATTAAAGAGAATTGCTGTGGATTGTGAAAGTTTTCACCTGCTCACCGCCAAACTTCAGTTTGAGGAAGCCACTCGATGATGATGATGGTGGTGATAATGATAAATAAGAATTCTTTTGAAACTGACTTCAAAAAGGAAGAAGTTCTCAATTCCACGGTATTGTTTATAGAATATCAGGAATAATTTATGTTACCTAAACTATATTATCGTTACCATTCCAGCAAAGCATCTTCAAAAGCTGGCACTAGACTATATAAAAGCGAAAGGTTACCTATCACGAAATTTCGAAAACCGCAGAACGTACAATGATGAAATTCGGCAAAGAGGTACTTTTTAGCTGGTAGACACCCGCTTAGAAAGGGCCTGAATAGGAAAGGAATCTAAGGGCTCTTGCAATTGCAATTTCTCGCGGACGAAGTAGCGGGAATCATCTAGTCGCTAATAAAAAAAGCCTTATACGTTCTAGGTTTAGTTGTTGGTTGTCTGTTGTTAATAAGGCCACAGGCACTGGTGGCCGTTTAGCTATAGGGCGCTAATATACGACGCGTGCGCGCTCCGGGCACAGCGAGTCTATTGCACTCTGCATGATTACGACTGAGGTTTGCTTTTTACTTTTGTTAAATTCCACCACGAGATATCAGGTCTTGTAACAATCACTGCGGGCACCTGAGTGCTTAGTGCGAGTTATTCTAACTTTTACGCATTGGTAAAGTTTACTTAAATTTGTATGGAGATATATCAGCGCCTAGCGGTAACGTTGTAAGACTGAACAATCTCCATACAAATTGAAGTAAACTTTACCAATGCGTAAAAGTTAGAATAACTCACACTAAGCACTCTGAGCTTGTCTAAGTCTGAGTTTTTACAACTGATAGCTTTAATAAAGATTTTTACGTAAAATAGCTAAATTCCACAAGTCTCTGTTTCGGAATTGTTTTAAATAATAGTTGCGGCTTAATTTCACATACCGTTTTGTAACAAAGTTAGACGGCGGAAAGGATGGACAGGAATCCATAAGGATTTCACCCCCACAAGCCAAAAGACCCCCTACCCGATTAGATATTATCGCACTATGATGATAATGATTGTTGCACCTTCTTTAACAATTTTTGAATATTAATCATACCATTATGTCTTGTAAAATTTAAAAAAAAGACATTTAATACACGCGTATTATATTAAATCATAAGCGAGTATTATTTTATATATTTATAAACACGCAAAGGAGTCTATCGGTAGTTCTTTCAACTGCTATTGGGTATTTTATTTAAATGGGAATGAATGACTAATACTAAATTAATAACAGAAACAAATTGATGAATGACTGATTGATAGAATCATTAGTGCGGGTTCGTTAGTGTGTTGGGTTTTAAAAAGAAATAAAGGTCACAAAACAAGTTTTTCACTAGAGAGGTTAAACGCCATAATTTTCTTTTTGTAATCAGGATGCTTCTGGGTTCTATCCTTGCTTTAATTTTAAGGATTCTTACTTTATTATCCAACTACTTCACCTTCAGGCAATTTAACATCTTTTATGTATAAAATTCTACTGCACGTGTGTCACTGAACTGCTCCTTAGCGTCTGGACCGATTTGAATTAATTTTTTTGGATGCGTTTGGGTGCCGCCCTGGATGGTTTAGGTACACAAATCAGGCCGGCAGGTTGCACTACAGCCGATATCTAGGTTATTTATCTATACTGCAACTAAATTACTGGATCGATAGGTATGAATTCATGTGAATGCGTTCAAGTGGAGGCCTGAATGATTTAGATTCCCAAATCAGCCCTGCAGATAGCACTACAGTCCGTATCGAGATCATTTATCTATACTGCAACCATGCAGGACAATGTCTGTCGAGTCCGCTAGTTATATATAACGAAAGAAGTATTATATGATAATGAGACCCGCAATGTGGTTGCACTCCGATCCTGTTTAATCTTTAGCTCTCGCCCCTTTCATATAAATTCTAAGATCCCGAAATAAAAGTAAAGTCGTATTAGTTCCGTCACAACCTAAACTTTATCTACAACAACGTATTACTAACTAGTTGTTATCCGCGACTTCGCCCGCGAAAAATTATGTGAGAATTTTTACCGTGATGATCTATAGCCTATAGCCTTCCTCGATCGGGCTATCTAACACTGAAAGAATGTTTCAAATCGGAACAGTAGTTCCTGAGATTAGCGCGTTCAAGTAAACAAACAAACAAACTCTTCAGCTTTATATATTAGTATAAATTTATTTTAAAATTACTAAGCTAACTTCCGAAGTCGACAAGTAATGATTAATAAATCTAGGACTATCCCGTAAACCGCTTTGTAATATACAAGCTGTTACCACAACTTTGTCCGAATTACGTGAAAACAACACTCATGTTAAGTTTACAAATTGCAGCGTAAGCGTTATTCTGACTTATAAGCTATATTACTGTAAATTTTGATTAAAATCCATTCAGGACTTTTTCCGCGAAAGAGTGACAGAAATACATCCATGTGTACAAACTTTCGCATTTGCAAACTTCTCATCAGAAAAATCGAAACAGATCCGATTTTTTTATTGACATATATTCTTAAATATACACATTATTCTGGTAATCCCTACAAAACATAAACTTATAGGGTGTTTCGATTTTTCTGAAGCGAAGTTCAAGCATATATAGTGTTAACACAATGATCTAAGCGAAGAAGGAGCGATGATTTCTGAGAAACTATCGTGCATGGAGGCTGCGCCGGGAGGGAGAGAGAAGGAGAGATATTGGCTATAGAACAGGCGAGCGAAGTGTCAAAGTGGATTACCTTCAAGATACTTACGTGTATATTAGCTATGTTTTAAATACAGCCTTTTTTATAATAACCGTTCGTTTAATTCGAATGCAATCTACGATGCATAGGTTTTGTTTATTTTTATTAATTGCCGCCAGACAAACAGAGGTCACGACATAAAGTGGTTTGTTAGTTGCGTAGAAGAAAATTTCCAAAATGACGGTTATTGAAAAACTGTATTCAAACACTAATCAGTAAAGAAAATGTAATCTCGCAAAGGACACTTGTTTTAATTTGCTTACTGCAAATTAATTAAGGATATAAAGTTCATTAGTAACAAAGTTGAGATGATAAACAATATATGAGCCTACATATTAAAGATAATTTAACAACGAAACTCACGTATCTTTACGATAAGAAATTAAGCCTTAACATAAGCTACGCGTCTCAGTAATAATTATTTCATAATTCTGTAGAGCTCTCATCTAGGAGGCAGCGAGACTGGTGGCGAGATGACGTCAGCACTTCCCACACTGCAGCCAACACTGCATATACTCCGAAAATAATAAATGCCAAACATCAAAGCAATTCACACCTAAACACTTTACAATTAAGTTTAAATTCAATTCTCCCGCGTGCTAAGTTTTGAGGTAACGTCGAGGCACGCGTCGATTGCGACACCGCGTAACTTACGTTTAATTCCATTTTCCGAACGGTATCTTAAGTGTTCAATGAAAATTAAATCTTACTTGGTGGATATAAAGTTAAGATTTCAATGAATACAATATCCGATTACTACATGCGAGGATCGCCCGGCAACGAATGCAGCCTACGTGATATTAGGCAATTATATTTAAGTTGTCTGAGTTAAAAAGTGCTTTGAATGTGTTGGATTTCTACGCTCGTAACGGTTACATCTCTCGGTCGGTTTATATGACATTGCAAAGGCAATGTAGGTGGATTTGTTTAATATTAAAAGCTTTTGGGGCGCGCGGGGGCGACATCATAATGCAAGCGTGTCAAAGGCGAGATCAATGTGTGGCTATTGAGGATCTAATCTTTCACTTTTGTTCATGGATAGATAAATTGTCAGTTTGTTATAGCAGGTGCTAAAACCAAAGAAAAACTTGCTGGCCTTTATAAACGGGTACATTACTTACATACGGACAATATACACTCGTACGGCAATACCTAAGTCTATAAAAATGCAATAAACTATGGTTGTTATGTCCGTCTATAATTATAAAGTACTCAATACTAACAAGGTATTTCTTATAACCTACTATCATGTACCACCATATACCAATCGTATTTTACACAAAATTTCCATACATGAAAACACTTAATTTTTTACGCAATTTTCACTCCAGAAAACTGGGGTTGTCTTGAAAATAACAAGTAAAATCATGAAAGTAAGACATCTTAAATAATGTGACACGAAAACGACGTCATTATAAAATTAAATTGGATAGATTTTTTTTACATTTTAGAGAGACCACAGAAATTAATGGACTTAAACAAATTAATATCTTTGGCCCTGAAACACATGTGTGGATCTGGTTCAAATGTGCGAAGGCGACCTAAACGGCACGCGCCGGACTAGCGGCCCACATGGCACTTTCTTTTTAAATCATTGTAATCTGACCCCCCTTTGACCTCACACTACCTACGTTAACAGTTAAGCTTAAAACAAAGCCCCGTTCACAATGTTTATCTTAACTAAAAGGTCTTTAAATAAACTCGTCGAAGGAGTTGGTTTAATTGTGGTTTAAATCACGTGGATAGAAATCAAAACACAAATTGCTTCCTCTTATGCCTATTTAGTAATCTATTTTATTTTATTGATATAGTAAGTACAAGGTAGGTACCTACTTCATAAAATTACAATCTAGCTTAATAGCTAATAAGTAAGTTAATTCTATCTTATGCTAATTATGTTATTTGATGACCGTACGAATGTGTCCAATGACACAATCTTATTGTCTCTAATAACTTGGTAAGGCACTTTATTCTTGTACTCGTAAACTGACACTAGATAATGTTTCACTTAGTGTCACACTAGGTCTAGCTTTGTCCGTTTCAGCTTTCTATGTCCGTGGGTCAAGGAGCTGTATGGCTTCAACGTTCGCATGATGGTGAACCCTACATTAATGGATTTCGGCGTATTTTTGCACTACTTTAGTAGCGAAGTCCACCTTAAGGTCCCTGTGTATGTCTTCGTTTCTAATATACCAGGGTGTACTACTCAGAGAGTAGTTCCCTGGCAGTAGTAATCAGGGAGTAGCACTCAGGGTATTTTACCCTAGTAGGGTGCCTCGACAATACCCCTGAGTACTTTATTGTAGAATATTTATATTACCTGAGTATGGCTCCCTTTGGTAAATCCCCACAATTGAATACCATTAGTCTATACGGGCATTAATATCTGTTTGTACATTTTTTTTATGCGCTGATAACGTAGAGTTGCGTCCCAGTAATCAGTACGACTTCTTATATCGAATATCAAGTTCTTCCCGTTTCTTTTTGATGTAAGCTTTTCAACAAAGTCATACCAAGATACTTGGCTGTGTTTTTATAAGGTATCGCTATGTTATCTACGTAAATTGGAATGAAATTAAGGCGTTTGTTTGTAAAATGGAATGAAAACGGACTTGTTTTCAGTCAATCTCACCCGCCATTTCTTTGCCTAGTCATATATTTTATTGATGGCCCTTTGGACTGGCCCTTTCTGCTTCCTCGTGGGTATTTCCAGTCGCCATTACTGCGGTATCGTCCGCAAAACTGGCCATAGAGTTATTTTTATCTAATAAATCAAATGGACGACGTTCCGAATTCACTATTGAATTATACCCATATCATCAAATTATTTTTTTAATTATTTTCCGGGAGTCCCCACAGAAGTGAAAACGAATCGTTAGAGGTGTGGGTTACGTTGATGTCAAAGTTAAGTTAAAGTCACTTTACTTTGACTTCTGTTAGTTACATAAATTAACAATAGACGACGCTTTTATCATAAAGTAATTATAAAAACGTTCGGCAACGATGACGCAAAATCAATGTTTTGATGGTTTTTTCCTCATCTCAAAAATTGCGCCTAAAGAAGTTTTCTTTACTTTAAAAATTATTATTCTGTTTCCTATCGTCATTAGTATCATGCAATAATAATTTAAAAAAGGAACGACATTTAAAATGTTCATAAGCGCGCTTAAAACAGCCTAATGGTATCAACAAATTAGGTTTCTTATTATGTGAAAAACTTTTATAAAGGGTTGCACAAATAACCTATTATAATCTATTTATTTAGAATTTCTCCAGCCTACCGACGTACTATCGAGAAGTCTATAATTTTTCCCACTTCATTTTCACCTACTTCTTATATTTCTAACTAACATACGAAATGGTGAAATCGAAAAAATAACGAATAAATATTTAAAAGACCTTGTTTTTTGTTTTCGAATATCATGGAGATTAGATTTCAGGTATAGACGTATCTGAAATTCAAAAATTCCGAAGTGGAAAAATACAGCTCAAGGATTTATGTGTACCACATGTTTGTTTTTCTCATATACCTGATGTATCACGTAACTCGATTGATATTCCACTGACGTCGATAACAGGGGTGCCTTTATCCAGGACGTCCTTCAGGACATTTCCGGCAGCCTGGGCGTAAATTGTAAGCGATAGATTCATAAACATTCGCATCACATTTATGTAGGACACGGGATATTTGAAGGTCGACAAACAATGATATCATAAAATGTATTTTTTGCTGTTGGTATTGGGCACCGTATGTAACAAACATTTTGCGTTATAGAGTCCAAAGTGTGTTTCAAAATAATAGAATTTTAAATGTGAATATGTGCGATATATAATCTAAATATATAAAATTAAAACTTTATCAAATAATTTTATGACCTTTAAGGTTTTACCTTTAAATCGTAGAGCAAAATAACTATTAAAGCATCTGATCAATTACGAAGTATCAATTTAAAAAAATCATTCTATTATGCTTGTTCTATCAAACGAATTATTAATAATTCGTTGGTGGCAAGCGAGATTTAGGATATTTTTAGTCCAATCGATTTTTAATTAATTCTATAAAAACACAATTTAATATAGAAAACATAGTATTATATATCAGCACATCTTAAACAATGCAAGTTTTAGGTAATAAAAATAATTGATTGAAATAGAGGCTTGTCGGGTATAATTTTATATGAAATTTTATTTCATTTAAACTTCATAATGAATTTAAAACTTTAATAGGACCAAATAGTTTCCGGGTAGCGAAGTCGTCTGTGCTTCCTGTACTAGCGCTCCGCAAAAGCATACTGCGCGTGCCGCTCGGTCACCCACCGCTTCACCACCGACTCCTGCTTCACCAGTGTCACCAACTTCCGATCATGAGAGGGAGCAGCGACAACCTGACCCCAATGGTAAGTTCCGCTCTGTATGCAGCTATACGGTATACATGATACCTATTTCGTACATGTAACCTTATCTAAAACTAAGAGCATAATATTACTTAAACTTCGGCTACCTAAACAGCAAACCTTCTGTGTCACTTAGTTAAACCGCCTACCTGTTAAAAAAATGTAGGCACGTGCAAATACCATGAGCACTCAGTCGTTGCTACGTCTAGAACATCCAGGGAACTTTAGACAACCAACATTAATCTCGTTACAATAAAGGGGATACCGTTTTACTGCTCTATTCATTTTGCCTTGGTAATGTCGTAATGCTACTGTGATGCTCATAAACGGATGCCTAAACTAACAATATGGCTTCCTTTTCACGCGTAAATTCATATTCGTCCGGTTTTAATACTCCCCTCGCGCATTGAACTCAATCGAGCGTGAAATAATAAACGCGCAAGCGTCCAGTCCCATCCAGTTTAACCCTCTTTAAATTCCCAATATTGAAAGCTTAAACCGACATTCGACACATCAAAAGTTACTCCAATAACGCATGTGTTTTAATCTGTATTTTTATCAATATTATAGAGAATCATTTTCACTTAATTCGGGATTTGGTCGACAACACATGGAATATCTTATTTGGAATATTTATTTAAAATGCAACAAAATTTATTTATATAAAGAATATTTATATCAATACAGAGAGAGTGAAAAAGATAGAATGTCTCGCGTTATTTGTTTTTTATATGGGGGTATTTTATCATACTTCTATGCTTGGACATAGACAAGTTGTCGATAGATACTGCGACAATTACCTTCAGTAAGGCACAATACTAAATTATATTTTGAGATTTTAGTGTTGTCGACTTTTTCAAAGCGTTTGATCTATGCATGCATATTATATGTGTCTGTAGAGTGCGCTGGCTGTGGCCAAGAGTTATCGGAGGGGCAGGCGCTTGTGGCTTTGGAGCGGCAATGGCATACTTGGTGCTTCGCGTGCGGCGAGTGTGGTGCCGTGCTGCAGGGAGAGTACATGGGGCGCAATGGTGTGCCCTACTGCGAGCGAGACTATCAGCGACTCTACGGTGTGCGCTGCGCTTACTGCCAACGTTATATCTCTGGGAAGGTGCTGCAGGTGAGACTTGTCTATGGAATTCTAGGGCATCCCTCAAGGAGAGTATTTAAGACCTGAATAATTTAATCTTTGTATTAGTTTCAATAAATATACAACCAATACTGGAATCACATAATCTAATTATTACATGACATTATTATATAATGTAATACTAATAAAGACACTAAAACTAGTAGTCCTTGAAGAGCTTACAGTTCCGTGGTACTTCAACATCTAAAGATCATCTGATAAAAATCAACAAGTACTTTGACCTAACAAATGAGCTCACCAAAAACGGTTACAAAAACAGTTTTTACGGTAGGGTTGGAAGTACGGGGTATACCACAACAATCCCTGTGCAACCTACTAAAAGACCTTGGCGTGTCAAGAACTATCATAAGGTCTTTATTAGAACAGATATCTAAAGCCGCACTATATGTACTGTATGATCACTTTCAGTAGTACTTTTAAACCTACACCAGGGTTGTAGGTTCCAGGCAGTGTTTTTTTCATTCACTGCTTCCCGGTACGGCGTTCCTCTGAACCCGGCACTTGCACGGTAAATCCGTTTAAATACGTCTTTCTATAAAATTCAATAATGGCTTAATTACAAAAAAGGGACTTTGAATGTAACGCACTGTTGTTGCAAATTTGTAACATAACCATGTAGAAACTATCTTATACCATCGATGTATAATTTCGTGTCAAATATTAGTTGTAATGAATTCCTCAATACAAACAGTGAGATCAAAGTTGCAACAGATTCTGTAAATGAATCCACCAGCTGTTGGTGATTCACTGCACTCGAAACAATATCGTATTAATTAGATTGTATTTGTAACGGTACCAATCTGTTTGTTAAGGGTCCACTCAGATGAGTTTGTTCCAATATAAATCGTAACGACAGTAAAATACAGTATAATTTAGCCTAAGCGAGATCACCGCTTAGTGAATCGGTCTTGCTTGTGTCGTGTTATTGTGTTGTTGATGCGTAACAATGCGTCCACTCGCACTCATCACGTCTTTGTTGGTCGTTGCATATTCATTGAAATCGTATGTCTCATCAATCTAACTTATAATATCTCTGTTTTTCTGCTTCCTGTTGAAATGGCAGATAGCAAGTTCACTTTCCTATGATAATATTTAATTTTTTCGCAAAGATCATAACAATTTAATGAGGTATATATTTATTTTGGGATATAAAAAAGAATATTTTATTTTGTATGATACACCGACACGAAGGATTGACGGGAAGTATATTTCAACTACTTCTATCTTCTGCCAAAACTTTTTAACCTTATTTTTAATAAATATGTCAAACTAGCTATTGTCGCAACTTAAAATAAAATTGACATTTCTCTATCGTCTAAGTAAACTAAAGGCATTTGAAAACGTGTGCTACAGAACTCTTGTAATGGGAGATATAGGCAGCACACAGACCTATACTAGTTAGGATTGATGAGTTATGAGTCAGTCCTTCAAAAGAAATTTCGAATGGGGGAAGTCTAGGTGAAGAATGAATTGGATGAGAAAGGCTAATAAATTTTCGAAAGCTTTTCAAAAGGCAAGTCGGGGCTTAATTAGGATTTAAATTTGAGTTTAAAAACTGAAGACTATCCAGGATAGGATGAGAGGAAATTTGTAAAACTTTACAAACAAAGCATAAGCAGTATCGAGCATCGAGACAATCTTTTTGGGTCTTTGGTGCCAATTATCGCAAATATCTGTAATTCTTAGAAAGTAGTTGACAATTTGCTACTTGAGGAAAGGATTACACGGAGGAAAAGATTGACGAAGTCAGTCGTAGTGTAGCATCCGCCGAAGACAGTGCTAAAAGTATTACAAGTGCAATAGTATTGAAAGTGTATTCTTTTACTTTTTGAATCTAGTTCCAGACCGTGCGCACTCTGCGCACGCAGCGCCCCGCCATGGTGCAAACTGAGGTAGGTTAAACAATAAACTATGCTGAGGAGAATAGATTACAATATAAACTATGCCGAGGAGAACAGGTAACAATAAACTATGCTGAGAAGAACGGGTAACAAATAACTATGCTAAAAAGAAACAGGTAACAATTTACTATGCTAAGAAGAACAGGTAACAATTAACTATGCAACACTAAATAGCTATTCGGTGTGGGCAAACATTTGGACAATTGATCATAGAAAGCAAATTTAAGATTTGAGAGTAGATGGTGATTGGCGCCAGCGAAAGCCGAGCTTTGTATAAACGCTTGACATTTATGGCTTAAGAAGTATGCCAAGTCTGACAATAGTATGTTAGATAAGAAAGCGGTTTGTGAAATTAAAAGCCAAAACGCTCCTCTCAATATAAAAATTCATTTACTATTTTGTTGTACGCCAGAAATGGCTAAATGCATGTATCATGGATTTATGACAAATAAATGATTAAATGATAAATTAGATTTCACGTTAAGGCTAATTTTTGTCTATTTTCAATGATGTAGGGTTGCCGGTTTTATAGTGGCCTCACATAGGGGTTTCCGTCAACTAAAGTTTGGTCCTTGTCATGTGTAAAAGAAACATTATTTTTAGTAAAGTTACATATGTGCCTCAACGCACGTTTCGCTTCGACACCGAAGCATCATCAGGAGATAGACTCTACAAAGCTTATTCGTAAAGTTGACTTAACGAATAACCTTTATCGGTTTTCGGTGTCGAAGCGAAACGTGCGTAAGAGCGCGCTCTTAAACTCCTATGGTTCCTTCCTCTGCAACGCGATAGACCCGGCACCCGCACGGTGAATCCATGGAATGCTAAGAAATTCGTCTCGAGCAATTTTTCATTTCTATGTTTCCGCTTGCCAAGTATTTCTGTCGGGGGATAACGTACGAATAAAAATGTCGGAATAACTTTATAACTTCTTTCTTATTTAACTCAAAAATTATGTTTATATCGTACTGGCTGCTCCTCGCGACTTTGTCCGGAGTTCGGAATCTGTCTATTGATAAAATTAAACGATATGTAATGCTTTATTATTCCTAAGGCGTATTATACATATAATTTTAAGGCAGCAACTGTGTACACGAGCAACCTTACAACCCTATTACACATTTATACCCATAACAAACGTAGCTGCTTATAGCCAGAATAATCAACTAAAGCCAGAACAATATTTTGTGTTAAAATAACGTCTTTTACGCCTAAAATAATACATTAATAGGCTTTAAAAATATTAGATTAAATTTATATTGCTCTTAATATAATTTAATGTCAAATTAATTTAGAAGGGGAGGAGAGTTAGATTAGGTCGTGGCTTAATCGGTGACCGACATTTGAGTCGATCGTACTTAGAAGAGGAAAGTCCGAGTAGGTCGTGGCCTAATCGGTGACTGACATTTGAGTCGATCGTACTTTGAAGAGGAGGAGAGTCAGATTAGGTCGTGGCTTAATCGGTGACCGACATTTGAGTCGATCGTACTTAGAAGAGGAGGAGAGTCAGAGTAGGTCTACCCGTCGCGTTATAACGCGTGGGGAGGGTTTGCGCGTTGTAAAAGTGGATCAGTAGTTAAAAATTTGATTACGTGGCGCCGAAACATAATTTCCGGGAATAATACGCTAATTTTGTGCCGACATATAAAAATAAACTTTAAAATTATATCTAAAGCCGCATTAGTAGGATCATACCGGATTTGGCTAGGCAGGGGAGGGAACACTGGCAGTGAAGGTGAGTGTTGTGATTCGAAAGCGGAACTTCTTTCCTGATTGGTATACATTCTCCTGAGATAATGTAGACCTACAAAAGTTATAGAATTGGTTGTATATAAAAAAAAAGGTTTCATACACTTATAATACATGTATCACTTATATTATACACACACACAACACCTAATATCCATATACAAAATCTAAATTGAATTTAACGTAGCTACCCTTATAAGCATAAGTTTACATTTGTGTTTGTAGATTTCAGTAGTATTATTCTTAGATTTGGTCCTTATTCCTTCTTGGCTTGGGTTTCCTCAAGAAAAGAACTAAGATTAATTAAAGGTCTGTGCACATATAGGTATTATTATTCGAGACATATATTAAAATTCGTTATATGGAAATTTAAAAACCGCATAAAATGAGGAAACTACATATTTACGTATATAATGCAAAATTTACATAACAAGTAACGCAGTCACTGTGGCATACTCGATAGCGTCTGCTAATTAATAATTATATATAAATATATCAAAGCGAAAGGTCGCGTATCACCAAATATCGAAAACTGCTGGACGTGCAAAGATGACATTTGAGCCAGCTTAAAGTTAGAAGACGTACGCAAAGAACGGACTTTAAAATAGCTCCCGGAGTTCCGTTTATATAAGCTCTCGCAAGATGAATTTTACGCGAATGAAGTAGCAGGAAACAGCTAGTTTCTAATAAATGAAGTTTAGTAATGAGACGCCATAGGTATAAATTAATGTTCAGAGTTTATCTTTAATAATATTTAATAAAAACATATTAATAAATTATGGATAACAAGTTGACCGCTATAATAACCGTGAAATCAGTTAACGCATGTTTCCAATTTTGGAGTCAGGCGTTTGATCTTGTTAATTACAATTTGTTACAAAAGCACGCCAGTAGTAAGATTGTGATTTGAAAATAACTAAGTAGTTATTTTAAAATGTTTTCAAGGTAAAAGTTAAAGAAGACGTCCTTTATGTTCTTCACAGTCAGAATGACCAGAGTGAAAGAGGATACTGGATACAGAACTTGACGTAGCAGTGTCAGCATACATTTATAAGGTCTATGACGCCCACAAATGGAAAGCATTTTAACGACAGTTGCGTATGGGACACTTATGTGAAACGGCGATTTTCACATATCATATCTCTAATACAACGTTATTTTATTAGTGGTTTAATTTATATAGTAATTAATGTTTTTGTTAAATCACTTCTAAACGTTTATAAACTCTATGGTAGACAGAAAATGGAAAGCATTATATTAACGACAGTCGCGTATGGGACACTTATGTGGAATGGCCATTTTCACGTATATTATCTCAAATACCGCTTTAATTTATGTGTGGTATTATTTATATAGTAATTAATGTTTTTGTTAAATCAGTTCTAAACGTTTATAAACTTCAGGGCAGGCTTTGTGATGTTGCATGTAAAAATTAAAAAAAAAAACAAAACAGCTGTTTTCTTTTTTTAAAAATATATGAATAAAATTGGAAAATTTGTGACGTCACACCAAGGGGGATTGGGTCAAAAATAGTAAAATTCATGTGATGTAATTTATGAATGATCCCTTAGTACTACGGAATAATTATGATCAATTCAATAGAACCTCAAGAGCTGTGGTCAGTGATGGAAAGATGGGTCCGTTTGTCTATTGCTGCATATGGTATTCACGAAGTGTTCATCCAACATCAATCTGTATCAACCATAATAAGGCCAAGGGCGTGTGAAGACTCGCTTATATAAAAGGGTTCCGTGTCAGATACAATATAGATGTATTTGTTGAATAACTTCAAATATTCTTGGGCGATTGCGGTTAAAAACAATTTTCCTAATATGTTTTTAGCATCTTCTATCAGCATAGAAAGTTTTAAGTCTCTACGTCTAATAGTTTGTTAATCATGGCGAGGGCTAACCACCTTGCGGAGGGGCGGACGGACGTACAGAGTGAAACTATAAGAGTTGCTTTTAGTACTACGCAAATCTAACAAACGGATTTTTTTTATTTGAAAATAATTAACTTTTCTGTTAGTATTTACTTATACAAGCGTAGAATCAAGAATGTGATGTGATTTCATTTTTGTGCAGTATAAATAAAATAAAATTTTCACGGTATATATACATTCTAAGTACAGTCGTGCAGCGAGGTTTTATGTTTATAATTAATTATTATGATTTCCTCAAATATATGTTACTTACGACAAGAAAGCTGGGAACCTAGCCGCATAGCCCACTACGCGTTTGTCGGCAATCGTAATGTCTTCTTTGAAGATATAGTATATGCAAATAGCGAATGTTGCCACAAGTAAAATGTTGGCGGTCAACGACACGGGAGCCAGCCATTTTAGATATCTGATTTGTACTATCAAACAGAGCGGCACAAGTAAAATCAGGCAATAGTACTCTACCGATAGTATAAATCCAGGAGCATACTGATCCAGTAGCTGTAAAAGAAAACAATAGCATATAAGATTATTTACTTATATATATATAAAATGGCCAAGAGCGTGTCAAGGCACGCTTATATAGAAAGGTTCCGTATCTGATACACTATAAACGTATTTGTTAAATAACTTCAAAAGTTGTTGTCGGATTTCGTTTAAAATAATTTTCTTAAAAAGTTTTTAGCATGTTCTATCAACATGAAAAATTTCAAGTGTCTACGTCTAATAGTTTGGAAATGCTACGAGGGGACCACCTTACGGGCAGACAGACGGACGGACAGAGCGAAATTATAAGGGTTCCTTGTAGTACTACGGAACCTTCATTGTCATAGTTGACAGTTTCTTCATCGAGTCAGGGAATCTATGGTTTTTTGTTTGGACGTTTGCTTATAATTTATGAGTAAAGTAATAGCAAAAAGGACGTGTTAGCATATACAGGGTGTAAAAGACATCGTACCGGGTACACATCCCACGGGTTCAGTATTTTAGACTCCCCAGTGATGAAATTTTTCGTCAGCTCTTTCTTGTAATGTATAATTTTTTTACTAGTGCGGCTTTAGATGTCCTTTCTAGTAATGAACTTATGATAGTTCTTGACAAGCCAAGGTCTTTTAGTAGGTCACGTATTTACAAGTAGTTTCGTAATACTTATTCTTTTTTTTAATGTTTGATTATTCAATTCTACCATCTTGTTTTTTTTTTCAGATGTTGACGTTCTCCACATAATTCCTAATCCTTTCCCGGACATCTGGCACACCGCCGGCGACGAC
>JANCMC010040326.1:0-45597 GCA_024363005.1 Charaxes varanes
TGATCCTACTAGTGCGGCTTTAGATGTCCTTTCTAGTAATGAACTTATGATAGTTCTTGACGAGCCAAGGTCTTTTAGTAGGTTGTATAGGTATTTTGGTGGTATACCCCTTGCTCCTACCTCTACCGCGTATAAGCTGGTTTTATAAACGTTTTTAGTGAGCTCATTGGTTAGGTCAAAGTACTTGTTCGTTTTTAACAGATGGTCTTTGGGAATGTTGGTCTCCAATAAATAAATATATACAGGACTATATGACACACGGACGTCTGTTCCTAAGGTAGCCAACTTAATGCCTGTGTTATAAGTAACAGCTGCCCGTTATACACAAATATTTTTTTTTAGAAATATATTAATACCGACATATGGATAATACACCCAGACTCGAGGTGGGAATCGAACCCACGATCCCCGGAGCAGAAGGCAGGATCACTGCCCACTGCGCCAACGGGCCAATGTAAGTTTATTAATACTCTATTTGTCTCTTCTTCTTCCTAGCCTCATCCCGGTTAAATACCAGGATCCGCTTAGATTGTAGATGTACCTGGCTGGATTTGCTGCTGAGTGGACTGTAATTTTGGTGATGTTGAGGGTCTTGACCCCAGCTGAGGTCAAGGTCTGCAGACCTTGATGTATGTTGCGACTTATTGATTTGAATGTGGCAGAAAGAGGGCGATGTATTTTCTATATTTTGAGGGTTGCTTTTGCGGTATCCTAATTATTTAGGTAAAAGCAAAGCGACTCATGTTATTTCTTGTCAAACCAGGTATCCACCAGTGAAAGTCATGTTCAAATCCGGCAAGCCGTTTCAGAGATTACACATAATATACCTCCTCTGAAATGGCTTGACTGATTTTTATGAAATTTTATACGCATATTCAATAGGTCTGAAAATCGGCTACTAGCTTTTGCATAATTTATTACACTCTTTAATTACTTACAAGCATCACAAGTTTAAAATAATATTACAAACTTTGTAGTTAAAAATTGTTACACACATATTTTACTTCGCATACATACGTAAATCCTTGCCATTATTATAAATGTAAAAATAACTGAACTATTAATTAAACTAATTTCACCTATTAAATTTAAAGAAGGAGGTGCTGCTATATTAGAAGATAATAATAAAAACTCTAAGAAAATAAAATACTAAACAATAGTTTTTTATATTGACATTCGGGTGCAAATATATCTAGAGAACTTTTTTCGACAAATTACGATAGGAGTTAGAAGCACGGTTAAGGGACGAATTAAAGTATAAATTTGATTTACTTTGTGGTATATTAAAAAGAGGAGGCCTTTGTCGGAAGACAAGTTGTACAAGAAGATTAACCTAACGTTATCTACACATTGTAAGGTGTATTCCATAGGTATTGTATTATTTCGTATATATAAATTGTATTGTAATGCAACAAGTACTCTTTATCCTGTCACACACAGATTAGCAAATGGTCTGGTAAATATAGATAATGTTTAATATGAATACTAATTATATGGAAGAACATTTAACAAAAATAACTACATCGCTTCTGAAAAATTATGTCTTAAAGCCTATGCCATAAATATTATACAAAATTATTATCCCAAAGAAGTTTGCTGCGGACTCTTCCCAGGGCAGGGCGCGTCAGAATCCTTGTTGACTTAGCTCTAAGTCGAATTTATTATCACCAAAACATTACACATCTTTAAAAAATCACTTCCAAGAGGGTTTTCAAAAGACCTAAGTGAATAAATTAATTTTAAATTTTGATTTTGAATATGTCTCGGATCGTTGTATAGGATCTTCGGCCGCCATCGGCGTATTTGTTTTCTCTACCTCTAACTGCATATATATTCATATATATAAATCGATAGTTGTTCGGTAGTCTCGCTTAAGCTCACGGATCAACCATTTTGAGTTCTGTTTTGTTTTATTCCCTTATTTACCGGGAAAATTTAAAAGAAAGGAAAAGATTATGATAGCTGACGATGCAAGGAGTAACATGGGCTCCTTCAGTTTTATAAAAATAATTATGGTTCCGAACATAAAGAACAGGCGTGAAGTGAGGGCAATGCTGTCACGTCAAGTGATGGTATTGTTGTCGCGTTTCATTCGGTTTGTGACACTTCCCGGTGGCCTAATCTCTTTATTAAAGGTCAACAATGCATCTGTTTGACTCCTGGTTGCTCACATGTCCATGGCCATTGGTAGTATAACATAAAAAAAAACTGTAACTTGTAAACTTATTACATAAAGAAGACACAAATTCTAAAGAATGTTCTAATTGTTCTATTCCCAGTATTTGGTCACGCTGTATTCAAAATTCATACTTTCCATGCCTTATTTTAGGCTGCCCCCTCTCTCTGTTAGCTAATGGCTAGTCAGTGGCTGGCGACTCTCTTACCTTTACATAATATATTAATTTCATTTGCATTTTCAGGCTCATTCTCAACGAAGAGCAGTAGCAAACATACAATCACCAAGACCAGTTCCTTTCAATCAAGTTATAATACAAGCAGAGTCTTATTATACGCCAGCCATCGCACCTTCCTGTGAAAGAGTAGTTACATATGCACCAACTGCGGTACCAAGCGTAGCAACTTCAGTACCAGCTGCGATGCCAGTTGCCGTCGCACCAGTGATAAGCACTCCAGTAATACCATTCGTAGATGATCTACCAAGCTGTCCAGATGTCTACTTCAATGAAATTTTAGTTTCGCCAGTTGGATGTTTGGACCCCATCTTAGGTACATACGGGGCAGTAGCTCTTTCAGAAATGCCACTGAGCCCCTTTCTGCCAGCAGCCTCACCAGTTTCAGCGTTAGCCCCACCAGTTTCACCACTATTGCCACCAGCTACAGTGTGCGACTGTGACTCTTTATTCTTAAAAAGAGTTCCGATTCCACCGCCGTTTATATAAGTGTTATTTAATTAATTAAAATGTTAATTGTTTTTCAATTTTTCTTTTACCTACCTCTCCTTAACCTTTGTTACGTGTATGAAAGACTGAAGTTCTTTATTATTATTATTGGATATTTGATAACTAATGCGATGACATATTAGAATAATTTACCAATTCAAACCAACTTTTTTACTCAGTTTATTACGACACTTGTGAAAGTTATTTTCAACAAATTCTTACTGATACCTTCGGCTTTGCCCGCAAGGTTTCAGTGACATTTTTATATTTTGAGGATCTCAGCTTTGTTATCCTTACTCGCCCCACAGATCACTGGTACTAGACCAGGATAACGCTCGGAAGAAGAGGATATAGTCTTATGTGTCGCACTGCTGGGCAAAGGACTCCCCCATCTTGATCTACTTTCCTCTTTCCTCGGCCAATCTCGTCCATAATTTCCAAGCAAAAGTAATGGATGCAGAAGCCTATATTATTAATTAAGTAAATAAGTATTAACTGTTTTGAAAATTTACTACTAACAACCGATAAACAGACAAAATCTGTAAAGTTTTCCCGAAGATAACGAACACAATAAAAAAATATATCAATTTTGGTGCATTCGATCAGAGGTTATGTGTGTACTTACGTAAATTATGGAAATTCATTTTTATTTACACTTAACAGAGAAGATATTCAACTTAGAGCTAGGTTTCCGAGGGTTCCTCGTGCCCCGGTCTAAGAAGAGCTCACAAAAAATTCAGTCAGATATATTTTTTTGGGCGGATGGAGTACAAGATTACCAAAAAGTTTTAATGGTTTTGGCTAAGGCCATTCTGTAAGCAGAATGAATTTCCAAGCAACGCATTTACAAGCTTTTTTGTAGAGCGGTAGTAAATTGTTGTCGATGGTCACTTATAATAAAAATTTACAGCCTGCACGTTTGTTCCTAAAACAAATTATATAAATAGATATTTAGTATGTAAGTAAGTATTTAGTAACTGTGCAAAGTTTTGTAGTACTTTGTAGTCTTCAAGGACAAATATGTACAAACACAACTATGTCTAGCTCCGGCATTACATTATCATACAAGATCAAGTGTCACTATTTGAAAGAAATTACTAGTAACTTTATCTAAGATAAATCTTTTATTGTTTTGTACCTTATTACATAATCCTACGATTTTGTGAGATAAACCGCGTATCGGAAGATAATTGGACCGTATTTAAGATAGTTTCCATATCTCCAGTACATCAGTAACTCAGCCTTCGTTAAAATGTTTAAGACTTTCTTATTTTTCACTGCGTTGGCTTTTCTTGTTAATGTAAGTGAAATGAACTATTCCATTATCAAGGCTTTTTATTCTTATTTTATTTTTACAAGTGAACTTTATTGCAAGACATTTTATTTTTTACAGACAATAGCTGCACAATATAGAGTCCAAGATGGCATACTACAACAGACCGCAAAAATCGCTCCACAAAATCAAGCCTACGTACAAAATATCCAGTCTCCAACTACTTTAAATCAACGTACACCATTGCCAAGACAGGATGCGAATCAGATTAGAAAATCACCAACAGCAAGCAGAATATCAAAAAGACAATATTTGGCCGAAGTTTTCAAACAGTCCGCGATAAAGAGCCTTTTGGCCGCTAAAAATGCCTTCAATAAAGAACCTCTCAACTTCCCGCCAAATAGAATGACAGCTCAGAACAACGTCGCCCGCGATCTTTCAAAATGGCGGTTATGATCATAGTTCATTTTTAGATATAAGTTATATTATGATATTATTTATTGTAGAAATAAGATAAAAATAAACAATTTTAATAAATAGAAAGTTTTTACTACATACAACTAATGTAATTATGGTTAAAGTAATTATATCTTACCACAATAGTTATGCATATTTTGCTAATGTGAAAAAGAAAAATTAACTAAATATTTAGATCTTGCCAGTGAGATTACCGCCATGTGGAATGTGGACTCAACAATTAATATTCCGACAGTTGTTTCGGTTGATGGTCTCATTGCAAAGAGCCTTAACCGTCATCTTAAGAAGCTCTCGGTTGATGGTTGGATCAAGAGTCGGATACAGAAGGCAGTATTGCTTGAGACGGCACGCATTGTGAGGAAGTTTCTCAATAACTTTACACTCGTATAATGTAATTAAGTAACTATATAATTACCCAATTATTTATAATACTAAGTAAATTACATTAAAAAATAAATTGACATTTACAAAATAACTGCGGGCCACAAAGAGAGAGGTTGTAGGCCACATGTTGCCCTGGAACACCGATTGCTTTCAGAGTTTAGTCTGATACTGGCAGCTGAATTTCATCACCACAACGATGTATTTGAAATTTCACTGCTTCCGGTGTGGTTCTATTTCGATTTGGCCCAATTTTATAATTTAAAGGAGGTTTTTTTTAAGAAAGAAAGATTACTTAACATATTCTGAGACAACATAAGTTGTGTAATTGTGAATTATAATTTGTTAAAGAAAGGCAAAGAGGTAGGATGTTATTGTATCTACAAAGAGGTGATCGATTCGCAGTGTTCGGTTGTATTTATAATTGCGTCTAGGAATATAAGCCTTCTGGTCGTGCAGATGTCCATGTGCGCCGGTAGGCACTTCGGTGCCTGCTGCCTGCTCGTCTGCCCCCTTGTAAAATAAAAAAAAAAAATAATAATCTTGCACCAACCATATAATTAAACAAATTAATTACTATCCCAGGTATCGTTGTCTCAAATGTTTCAACTTCGACATGTGCCAGAAATGCTTTTTCAACGGACGCAAGGCTAAAAACCACAAGCTCACTAATCAGGTTATCCGCCTGCCCGTTTCCTCCTTGTAGTTTAAAATAATATTATTAACAGTATTTCAAACTGTTAATACAAACCTACAACAATAGTAACAAATTAAATAGTTGTATTCCATATAGAAGAAGGTTCAAGTTAAATATTCGAAAGTGAGTGCGAAAATAATGAAGAAAAGATTATCACGAGCAGATAATGCTGTGAGTGCGGTGAAAAATGGCGTTAGTGCTGCAACCCGAAAGCTACACCACCGAATCCGCCGCCAAAGCACAGCACTACACTGACTTTCCGATGTGCCTCAACGAAGTGTATACACTTCACTTCACGTCAAATAAATTACGCTTTACCATTGAACGTTCTATTTCTTTTAGTCGGGCGAATTATTTTTCGGATAGTGCTCATTAGTTCAAGTCGAATAAAGATTGAGTGGCTCTCGAATTGTTCCAGTTTTAGAAGAGATCCTAGTCCAATCAAAATTGTCTTTGAAAATAAATTAAATTGACAGTTAAATATGTTTAGGTCCTTATTATATATCTTATTCTTACATACATTTTTAAATATTATTATAAAACTAAAAACATTAAAAAATATATAAAAAAATTGATCTCCGCCGGCAGCGAGGCAAGGACCCAAGCAACCGGTGGTTAGGGCTCCAGATTGAGAAACTTCCTCACAATACGCTTTAGGGGTCAGACATAAATTACGTGACACTTTATAAAAGGAAGGGTTTCACCAAAACATGACATTGTGGAATACTGGATACATAGCTTCATTTCTATGATCATTTCAATCATCATGTAGTGTGACCGGGGACTTTGTGTAATTTCACTTGGTTATGTGATATCCACCAAGGAGGAAAGATTTTCGAAAATGTGACAACCCGTACCTAACGAGGACAGGGGAGAACATTGGCCCACCTTTGCGGGTCCATTCGTGCCACATGCCCAGCCCATTCCCACTTGAGCTTTGCCGACTTCTTTCTGTTTTTAATTTAATAGAATAAAATAATATATTACTGTAAGCACGCTTAACATTAAGTTGTAGTCGTACACAGTTGTTTATGGAATATGGCATGTCCATAAGTTTAGTATTGTTTATGTTATTTTAAGTGTTGTCATATTCTGTTTGTGTTGGTGTGAAATACGACGGAATTTGACTTTTTGTACCTTATTTTAATGTTTGTATGTTATCGAATCGATTATCGATATAGGGTGGCAAAAGGGACGAGATGTGCCCAAGAACCCTCATGAGTAAAGCCTCTACGCCAAATAATTTCGACGGTATTACCTATACGTAATATTTATCTTTCATTAAGTCGTATCTAATCTCGTTGAGTAAATTGTACCCTATTATGTGAGATACAATATTTACATACTATAACACAAAATGGCTTCCCCTTCTAGTACGCTTACATCTTTTGCAGAGACAGAGTGATTTAAGATAAAGTTTAATGTGTATATGGTCGATAGTAAATAATAAAAATTGTAGAAAACAACGCGAACGTAGTCGTGAGTTGAAGCTAGTATTATACAGGAATTGACGTAAAATGCCTATAATACTCCTCTAAGCAATTTGGATTTTAAGTGTTTTTGCTATTAAGTTTTGTCAGGCGCTATAATAAGCTCTTAGAACTAACAAAACTAAATATCTCCTTTAGAGTTTAAATATAAATAAGGCTATTCTAAAAAGAGACAGAATATTGTCATAGAAAGAGACAGAATCATAATGCCAACTGTGGGTAAAGGCAGACCTTGTCCTGCTCGAAGGTTGTGTTACTTACTATTTACTGCATCCTATTATCCTATAATATTATTTTTTATACCCGTTCCCGTTCCATATATTAGTACAGATAAATAACCTAGATACCGATTGCAGCGCCATCTGCCGGGCTGATTTGTGCATCTTAATTCAGTGCGCCACCCAAAGGCATACAAAAAAATCATTCAAATCGGTCTAGACGTTTAGGAGGACTTCAGTGATTTACGCACTTACAGTAGATTTATATAATACAGTAGATACAATATTTTAATTAATAATAATTATATTGTCGTATCTAGATAACAAAATAAACATTACAGACACTTCATAATCCACTTCAACAAGTTCACGTGTGAAAACACGAACGTGAATTATTTACTCGTTTTCCAAGAAACATCCACGTTCTGTACGACCTTTGTAGAGGATAATTATTTACGTACAAACACCGCGGTCCGTCTGTTTACGATAAAAAACAAAAGTCATTGTCTATTGCTGCGAAAACCCCCTTCGAAACGCGTTGGTAGAGTTCGATCTCTCGCTGTAAACCAAAGGTACCCAAACTTTTTTCTCATAGATCCACTTTCAAACTTTTATTGGTTCCGGTGGACACCACGTTTACTGCAGGGGCTCTTTCATTTTTATCACAACCCTAAAGCCCGATTCCGTTTAGAAAACTCCTCATTCATAATATTAAATAGGAAAATAGTATATTTTCTTGTGTTGTTTTCTCGACTTCTTGTACATAATATGAAATTTGTAAGTTTTTGAAAATAACCTTCTTATAATCTGTCTAAATTGATAGGTGAAGTTAAGTCAACGTTTCAGTTTGTTGTGGACACGCGCTTACGACTTGTGAACTACCATTTTTTTGTCTCGCCGACGTAGACCCCCGCGAATTCCCGGGGGGTCTACCTGGACCACTTTGGGAACCAATGTGTGCAAACTGTTCTTAATGAAAGCTCAGTTCGACCCTTCTAATAATATAAAGAACATTTTGCAAATCATAGCCCTTTTATCACTCAAAATGGCAGAGATACAATATTATAATATTTGTTTAAATTAAATTCCTTATATTTTAAGAACATTGCTATACTCAACGAAAAATAAAAATAAAAATCTGACGAATGTAACAAAGTCAAACGAAGTAGTATTAGAATATGCTATATAAATAAAAAAAATACAGTAAGTTTACCATGTTATTCGATGGAACGTCGACATGTATGTATGTGATATTAGCAGATATAACTAAGCAGATATAGCAAAAAAACTAAGAATGAGACAGATATTAATAATTACAAAACACTTCGGAATCTGGTATTGTCGGTGTCTCGTAAAGAAAAGGAATTCTATTTTTCATATAATATCAATCTAAACACCAAAAAGCCTAAAAAAATGTGGGATGAATTTAATAAAGTACTTGGAACAAAAACTTCATTCGAACTCCCTCTTCATTTACGTGATCCGGACGTCATAAATAGAAACTTTTTAGACACAGTTTCAAATTTAAATCAAGTTACGACTGAAATCTTAGGACGTTACACTGCTGCTTATAAGCCCTCTCAACAATTTAATTTTTCCCCTGTAACACAAAAAGAAGTCCTAAAAATAGTTTCATCTATTAAATAATAACGAACACAATTAGTAACGAACTTGTCCTTAATGCAGAAAAATGCACTTACATCATACTAGGCACTAAAAAACAAGTCAACAAAGTTCGTCTCAGTAAGCCAAATATTGTTATTGGTAATCAACAACTCGAAGAAACTCTGGAGGTGCGTAATCTTGGACTGATACTTGATAGTGATCTAAGTTTCAAAGGACATCTACAACAGAAAATACCTCAATGCTATTCCTCCCTTAAGATGCTCTACAAATTTAGAGCGTTTTTAAGCGTTGACGTAAGGAGTAAGCTAGCTGATGCGTTGGTACTTTCTCACCTAGATTATTGCGATATTGTATATGGTCCATGTCTAAGTAAACAAAATCAACAGAAAATTCAGAGAGTGCAAAATTCGTGTGTTCGGTTTTGCTATAACGTCCCTCGTGGATCGAACATTACACCTTTTTTAAATACATACAACATCCTTAATATGAACAAACGTCGTACCCTTAAATTAAATACTATGGTTTACAGTATAATGAAGTATAGTAACCCTCCCTATTTAGCTGATAAACTGGACTGGCTTCAAAACGCACGTGATAAGGAACACCGATCTATGCGGATGTTAAATTTGATTGTTCCACGTGCAAGCCTAGTCAAGTTTAGAGGCAGTTTTCGCTACGCAGCCTCTAAGTGTTGGAATAATATCCCACCTCCTGTGAGGAGATCGGGATCCACTACAACATTTAGAAGCCTATGCATTTTCTTTATTATATATTTGTTATGCATACAAGGAGCGCGTTTCAAAAATTACGATTATTTGAAAGTTACGCACTTCGATATATCGGTCAAATATCACAAAATCTCGAAAACTGCGAACGTGCAAAGATAAAATTAATTTTAGCAAGAGGTGTTGCGGTGCGGTGCGAACGCTAGTTCGCGAACACACACCAGGGTACGCGACCCTGCTATTACGGACGCTATGTGCAGCCACATTTGCCACCGCCACAACAGCCACTCCTGCAACCTAAGCGGACCCTGATACTGGATCGGAATAACGCCAGGAATTGTAGGTTAGTATTGTTTATTTATTTATTTCCTGCGCTTCAATGAAGGGACCTTTGAGAGCCCAAAACAAAAAGAAAAAATGTAGGCATCCTGACGACCAGCAAGATTATGGCTAACGCAATTCACCATGAGCGTTTGTGGAAATGTTTTGAAAACACTATAAAATTTGATTTAATTTCATTTACTATAAAGGAAATGCAATTTTTGGCTAGATAGGAGATGGAATACTGTTAAAGATAAAATATGTTTAGCTTGGCTTATCAATAACTATATTATAGGTATACTAACTAAATTATAGGTATATTCTCTCGACAGAATATTAAAGCCTGCACTAGTAGAATCATAACAAATTTGGCTTTTTGGGGAGAGGAATTATAACCGTCCAGTTGTAATCTTTTGCGCTATATTCTGAACTGCTGATAAACCACGACCTTCTTATCTTTAATATTATTATGAGTTAATAGTTTTTACCAACAATTGCCTATTGTTTAATGTTTTATAATGCAATTGAATTATAATTCAATTTAATTAGAGGTAGCGCCATGCTTGTAGCCGAATTGGGCCGGCGCGTCCGGGTACCAGTACCTCTTTCTCACAGCTTTAATCCGCGAATGAATACGAGGGAAAATCGGTGTAATGCTGCAACCCGACAGCTAAACCACCGAATTCGTAAAGTCTACGAATAACCTTTGTAGAGTCTATCTTCTGATGATGCTTCGGTGTCGAAACGAAACGTGGTTGAGGCTCATCGGAAAGTCAGTGTAGTGCTGTGCTTTGGTGGCGGATTCGGTGTTGTAGCTTTCGGGTTGCAGCATTACACCGAATATATAAATATATACAGGACTATATGACACACGGACGTCTGTTCCTAAGGTAGACAACTTAATGCCTGTGTTATAGTCAACAGCCGCCTGTTATACACAAATATTTCTTTTTAATAAATATATAATTACATACATATGGATAATACACCCAGACTCGAGGTGGGAATCGAACCCACGACCCCCGGAGCGGAGGGCAGGGTCACTGCCCACTGCGCCAACGGGCCAGATTGAGAAACTTCCTCACAATACGTGCCGTCTCAAGCAGTACCGCCTTCTGTATCCGATTCTTGACCCAACAATTAAACGAGAGCTTATTAACGTGTTTATTAAAGCTGTTCGCTATAAAACCATTGACTGAGACAACGATCGGGACAATGTCTGTTGATTCAACATTCCACATGGCAGTAATCTCATGAGCAAGGTCTAAATATTTAGTTAATTTTTCTTTTTCCTGCGATAAGGTAGGAACTATTTTCTTTCCTCTATGTCATTTTTCGCATATAAGGCTTTATCAGGACACGATAGAAGATGCTCAATTTGCTGGGGAGTCACACCACACAAATACCCCAAGTCAGAGTCATCCAAGAATCATTAGGAGCGCTGCGATAAGGTAGGAACTATTTTCTTTCCTCTATGTCATTTTTCGCATATAAGGCTTTATCAGGACACGATAGAAGAATTAGTAGTTGCACAAATTGAAAAATAAAATTTGACGATTAATATAACTCACGATTACTCTTTGACGTCATGCAATACATGTGTGAAAATGGTGTATATCATCTGACGTTGTGTTCGTAGTTTTATTTTAATAATTTAATATATTAATATTGCATATTAAAAAAAAATATTAGCATTCGCACCCCTCCCATGTATGGACTACAATTGTGCCTAATTTCATACACCTTACGTGAGCGAGATAGCACTATCTTCATCTCACTCCAGCAGAAGTTAGCTATCTCGCTCACTATGTACACTAGTGCTAGCCCCACTTAGTTGTGTCGTCGACGTCCGCGGTCAAAGAGGTCGCTATGCCACTTTTCTTGTATTATCTGTCCGCAACAAGTTATATATCTCATCCATCATCATTAATTAACAAATGTGACAAACAAAACTGCACTACATATAATTTTTCCCGGTGGCCTAAACTTGTCATTAAGGGCCGGCAGCGCATCTACAGGCCTTCTGGTCGTGCAGATGTCCATGGGCCACGGTAGGCATTTTCGGTGCCTGCTGCCTGCTCGTCTGCCGCCTTGTAACATAAAAAAAAAAAAATGAGAGTGACAAAGTGGTAAAAAAAATCCGCTCGTCGCTTGTCAAATATACGAGCGCGAATAATTTTTTTAATGCAAAGAAAATCCTTTGAGGGTTAAGGACAAAATACAATCTGACAATTTCTCAAGGCGATGTAGCTAAACCCATCAATAACGTCTGAAGCATATACGCTCCAGGCGTTATTAACATCATGATCATACCTTAACATAACATAACCTTTTTTTATCGTTTTTTCACCTAGTCTACGTAATCCAATAGATCCCCACAACGCTTTACTGACTACTAATTGAGCATCACGGGCTCCCTTACTATAAATAAGTTTTTCTTCAATAATATAGCCCACTGTTGATTTTTATTTATTTTTATTTTTTATAAAACAAGGGGCAAACGGGCAGACTGTTCACCTAGGTGACAACCGAAGCCCATGGCCAAATGCAACACCAGAGGGCTCGCAGATGCGTTGCCGGCCTATGTGAAATGAGTATGCTCTTTTCCGGAAGGTCCCTAAATTGTATCCGTTTGGTAATACCGCAGCTAGCAACTGTATACCTAAAGCTTTCGCAGTGAGAGATAATTTAAAATAACGATGGTAACATACTCAGAGGATATTATGTCTTGTTGTTGCAGTCACTTATCTGTAATTTACATCATTTTATTTTACCACTCGAGAATTGAAGAAGTCAATTGTCATTTCCACATTGTATACCACTTCAACTGATACTAATCTTAGCAAATAAATTTAAGTTGATTGGATTAGATATCTTTGATAAAGGTAAGCTCTCCTATCAAAGGGCATATTTTATCTCATTTCACAAAAGTTTCGTCAGCCAACAAGATTAAATGAAAAGTTTAAATTAATTCTAGGTGCTTTACAGAGATACTGTTTTGGGTGTAACAGGAAAATTTGAGCACAACTTTTTTGTATATAATCCTAAATGTTAATGAACTTCATTCACGCTATGTTATGCCTAATGTTATATACAAGGTAGGCCGACCAGTCTGCGCCCGGGTGGCAAAGTGGTTACATGTTATTTTAACTTTTATTCCTAATCCACTCTAGACCCTAATTGGATTAAGGAAAATTTTTGCAATTTATATCATAACAATGCTAAATGTACATAAACATAATTCAACTACAACTATTTTAGAATATTATTTACTTACTTGCATTTGTATGAACGTTTATAATATAACCCTTTAAAATCCCAGAGCTTGGCAATTATTTACTAGAGAGAATTAAGACGGAGGAAAGACGAGGAAACATTTTTATGACGCTTTACTCTCGTGTACATCAGGGGACTTACCTCCACCGCAAAGCCTGTTATGAATTATAAATCTAACGGCGATATGTAAATCTTTTCTAAGGACGTCAGATATAAATAGAAAATTGAAAATTTACTTTGACAAAAAATAAGCAACTCGGCGTGGCCGTAAACGTGAACGGAAACTTCTGTAATTGAATAATTTTTTTATCTTACGTTAACATTAAATATGCAAGACACGGAAAATATGAATCTGATAAAATATTATATTAGTATGCATAACCTTTGATCCTGTCATTATTTTTCTCTCTTGTGTGAATTATCAGATGTTGATTTTGTATTACTACATTAATAAAATTTAAGAATATTATATACACGAGAACACCCGCGACCTTTTTAGCCTAGATTGATTTTCTATTGATTTTAAACGCTATAAATTAGTACTGGATTCCTATATCTTGTGTATAATTATATATGTATATCGTAAAACTATATTTATAAATAACATAAGTAAGACATTTATTTACAACTCTGTTTGAAATGAAATAGGAAACTTTTGACAATCCTGATTGTAGTGCAGATGAGTTTAGTTTAGTACACGCGTAATTATTAATATTATAAAAGAAAAAACCCATCCTAAAATCCACGCAGACTAGATTGCGCTATTCTCGAATAATTATAAACAAAGCTACTCGGGACACCCTCGTTTTTGACCTCCCTCCGGGTGGCATGTATAATTAAATCTCCGCGGTCAAATTAGCAATTTGGCCACAACAATCGCACACAGTTTTAAGCGTCTTTATTATCCAAACAAATTTATTCAGCCACTAACCACGTTCAATTAGCGCTGCGTACACACTATTCGTGGCCTTTTATTCCATCTTTAGTACAGTGCCGTCCCGCGTTGAGTACAGAAATAAAAGGCACTTTAATCTACAGACTTTTCATTAAATGAAATAATTAGGTTTACATTCAAAACTGACTCTCGCCGTGGGGAACCATGAAGTTTGTAGGGCAGCTTGATAATTATACACGGGCCGTCATGAATATGGATTAACAACTCTTTATATGCAATGAATAGAAATGCTCTGATGTAAAAATTCACGAAGCAATTTTCATTTTCTATGAGATTTTACATTCTTGGAGAGAAAATCTGGAAAGAATAAAGGTGTGAAACTAAATGTTTTACAAAAGTGTCGACTGTCCTAGTTAGGTCTACGAGTTATTTTTGGCAGTTATTATAAAGTTTCTGAGTAGATGTTTTTAATAAATATAAATACTTTCAGATGACTAGCAACTCTTCATGGAACTCAAATTAATTATAGACCTTCTATATTATGAAGATTAGGATTTATTTTGACGTACTCTGACGCGCCCATACTTCAAAGTAGCTACGTCAGGTAGGTTCAGTATTATGTTGTACACAAAAGTTGTACCGAATGGAACGATAAACCAAGTTAAGTATCTATCGCCTATCGACCGATAGTGGTGCCAAAAATATTACAATGACGTACTCTGACGCGCCCATACTTCAAAGTAGCTACGTCAGGTAGGTTCAGTATTATGTTGTACACAAAAGTTGTAAGGTGACCTAACAAATGTCGAAAACCGCTGGACGTACAAATATTAAATTCGGAAGGAAGTTTTTAGTTCGTTGACATCCACTAAGAAAAGATTTTTTGATAGCGCAAGATTAATAATAATAAATTCTTTTATTGAGGCATTTTCGGCTCAGTTGTTAGTAATAAATAACTTAGGTGTAAGGTTAGTAACAAATCACAATAAAAACAAAATCAATTTTATTTAATTGATTCAAAGCAAGGAAATGGTGATGATAGTTTTCATTATTTCTTTGCAAAAGACTGGCCCGTTGGTACAGTGGGCAGTGACCCTGCCTTACCCTCCGGGGGTCGTGGGTTAGACTCCCGACTCGAGTCTTAGTGTATTATCTACATGTATGTATTTATATATTTCTACAAAATAAATATATTTGTGTATAACAGGCGTCTATTACCTATAACACAATCATTAAGTTTGTGAAAAAGTATAAAATACAAATGTCATGAGATTTTACCAATGTCAAATTTATAGAATTGTGCTATATTGTCAAAGTAGACAAGCCTCCGTTTGTACCTCTTACTTGAAGTTAGAACTTAACTCGACTGATCCGTTGGCGCAGTGGGCAGTGACCCTGCCTTCTGCTCCGGGGTCGTGGGCTCGATTCCCGCCTCGAGTCTGGGTGTATTATCCATATGTATGTAGATGGTGTTGTTGTCGCGTTTCGTTCGGTTTGTGAGACTTTCCAGTGGCCTAAACTACTTAAAGGCCGACAGCGCATCTGCTGGCCTTCTGGTCGTGCAGATGTCCATGGGAGCCGGCAGGCACTTCGGTGCCTGCTGCCTGCTCGTCTGCCCCTTGTAACATAAAAAAAAAAACTAACTTCTCCATCGATACGTTATTGACACACTTATAATTACTAGCAAACTGTAAAGGGGCGAAGGTGGGCGAAAGTGGGTTAGGGAGAGCTAAGGTGTCTTGTGTTAAGAGTGGGCGCGACAATACTCCAGCTCTGGGTTTAAAGCACCACTACCATTTTCCTGTATTCTATCGTCGAGTTATTGAGGTTGTAACTCTAACTCTACTTCATTTTAATCGAGTTACAATATCTTTGAAATAAGAGTTTCACTACATATCACTACATTTTTTAATTTTACTTTAATATATTACGCATTAAAATAAAGTTACTTTATCCTTTACACTGATTTACTTCATAATTTTTGCAATAACATAAAACAAAGCATATTCCAAATGAGTCAGTGTAACTTTTATTACACGCTTGCCCTAACAATATATAAAAACAGTTCTGTGAAAAAAATGGAAAACAAGTTGTGAAAACGAATGAAATTGTAACAAAAACCTTTTGGCGAGATTAATATGAGGCCCATGGACATCTGCACGACGAATCAGCAGATGCATTGCCGGCTTTAATGACGAGTTTAGGCCACCGGGAAGTCTCGCAAACAGAACGAAAAGCGACAACAATACCATCACTAGACGTGACAACAATGCCAGCAGTTCAAGCCGATCTTATGTAAGAAAGAGGGACTGGTACTTGGACCGCTTCATTTGAGTAATCATTTCAATGATCATGTAGTGTGGCCGGGGATGAAACGCTAATGCCGGAGCCTGACATAGCTCAAAGTGTTTGTACATTTTTGTCCTTGAAGATTACCAAGTTCTACAAAACTTTTCGCAGATACACAAAATCCCCAACCACACTATATGATAATTCAAATGAACCTATACCTGGCTCCGGCATAAGAACAAGATAATATTAACGAGGTCATTGAGGTGTATAATTAAAAATACTAATACGTATTTAGGACTCATGTATATCAAACAACATCTGGGCCAGATACAGAGCCCGTAAGAACGAACTTATTATGGCTACATTATAAAACGCTGGTCACCAATATCACGACTAATGTCACTCGGTGGCATTAATCAGGTCCCAAAGGTCTACATGCCTTCCAAAACACAGAGGAGGCCGGATATCAAATATAAACCAGTGTTAGAATGGGTCATTTATATATGACCCGGTCGCAGCAAGAGCTACTGTACTGGTACCCGGACGCTCCGACCCAATTATATAATTATAAACCACATATTTTGAATAAGGTGTAGAGTCAGGGAAGTTAGGACTTGTAGAGTTAGAGGCGCACGAGCCATATGGTATAGTCGTTGCAACACTTTACATGAAAATGTTTCGGTGGGGTTTTTATTTCTGTTTCGCTAATTGTAAATGAAAAGAGAAACCTTTACTCGTAAATTTAGTAGCAATTTCTAGCTTTAAAAAATAAACTATAACGATATAAAAGATAAAATATACAGAAAATAATTTGATCGAAAGATGAAGAACAAAATACCTATTTCCTCTAATTGGCGTTGAATTTTATCTGCAGGGCCGAGCCAATCTTCTAAAGATAACAGCGAGGTCAATTTCCCAGAGAGCATCGGCATAAGAGAACAAAAATAAAAGGGTTCTTCGTCGGTCGGAAAATTTATTACTTCACCGCTTATAAAATAATGAGTGCCTTTTATTTTCTACTAAGACTATCGACCCGCTCCGATTTCGAACGGGTGGCAAACATCATAATTTTTCTAAAAATGTCTGCATGCGAGTGAAAAAGAAGAATAAATATCAAAAAGGGGGTATGTCAGCTCCATCGCACGACTGGAGTTTACTCCTTACATAACGTGTAACATTTGATTTTACTCCCCATAAATTTCGAGAAGTAAACTCCAAAAACAAACAAAGAAAAAACAAAGTAGGTAGAAATACATACAAAATTTTCCTCTATCCAAAAATGTATAAATAATGAGGAACAACGCAACAAGCGGAAGAAATATGGCCACCGCCGCAAAGTTATTGCTGACATTTATATCCAGAAATCGGAGGCACGTGAATTTCTCAGGAGTCCTCGGGAGCCGGAAACATTATAATTAATATGGCGTTGTTTGTAATCAGAGAGAGATGAAGACAATGCCAGATGCTCGCTTGGAATTTATATTTTGTTGCATTTTTTGCCTTGTGTCTTATTTAAATATAAGGGCTGGATTTGAAAATATACATATTCATACAAGAAGCATATCAACCATTGCACTATCAGATTGCTCCCAAATTCGATGCTGGCCTTTGAAGGGGTATAATGCTCTTTTGAAGTTCCTTATGTTGTAATGATTTGGGAAAAACGGAGCTGGTTGTTGTGTTGTTGAACTGTACTAGAACAAAACAACTTTATTACAAAGAAAATACTTTCGGCACACTGTTCCATTTGTTAACACTTTTAGCAGACAACATTTTATTCTATTCATTTAGAATGGAAGAAATAATAACAACGTCAAACAGAGTATACATTCGAATGAAACTAAACTAGAATAAGTTAAATTAAAACACATAATTATTACTACATGAAAGCCGTAAGAGCAGTCAGGACCTTGCAAATTAATAAATTTTATTAAACTAGTGGACCCGGTTAGATGTTTTCCTGCCCGAACGTTGGATTACTTATAATTCACTACATTGCATTATCCTATTATATTGTCCTCCTGTCACTATTTTCTTCATGGCTTAAACATGAAAGATAAGAAACTCCACACTGCGTTAATCCTACAGTATTTAATCCTAGTGTGCTGTCAATTCAGTAACACTACTTCCAATTCTATCTGCGCTTAAACCTGAACTGTTTCTTGATTGTGAGGTGACTTTATATAGCTGTCACACTCACTCATATACTTGGGGTTGCGTCCCGGTGGGGGAAGTTAATTAATCCCTGCTACTCTAATAATGAGGGTAGTTATCAAATGAATGTACCATCAATTCCTACATTTATTAATTAATATAAAAAGAAGCTTGCCAGACATAGCTTCATTTGAATGATAATTTCAATGATCATATAGTGTGGCCGGGAAGTTTGTGTAGCTGCGTAAAGTTTTTTAGAACTTTGTAGTCTTCAAGGACAAAAATGTCCAATACTTTGACCTACGTCCGGCTCCGGCAAAATTCTACATGAATAAAACATTTGATCTGAAAAATTGTGGTAATCTTTAGAGAAATGAGTATCTTAACCCGATATAACAATGAATCCTTGGATTCTTCATCCTGCTTTTATATACAAACTAAGTAATGGAAGGATATAATAAAAAATTAAAAGATAATATTATTATCTCTGTAATCTGATGTGTAGTCATATAGCAGTATACGATTATAAGGACGTATGTATACTAAGAGGTTAAGGCGTTAGCCCTAATAATATATTCCCTTATGTCTCTTTTAAAAAAAAATTTAAGGTCCCTAGTCGAACAAGGAAGCATTGAATATTTGTTTAATTGAATAGCTCTTTTAAAATAAAGGTTTCATGAACAACTTTTTTATTATGGGTACCATTTTCGAGTAATTGACAGGATAGAAGGGATGGATAGAAATCCTCAAGGAACCCGGTTCAAAACCCGAATATTCCTAATATAGCTTTATTTCGTATCAGATACAGAACCCTACCATAACCGAGTGTGAACATGCTCTTGGCCACTTTATTTAAATTCAAGATTTTAACCCGCTATAAAGCAAAGGCTGGGTCTAGTATTTTTGTATACATAATAAGTTAACGTATGTACACCTTTACCAAATTTGAGACATAAATAAAGCATTAAATTAGTCCCTATATCTAAAGCACACCAAGCTGGAAAGTTTCGACGAGGAATGAAAGGTGGGAGCGTAGGTCGATATGCTCAACCACCGCAAAGGAATATCTTCGGTATATATTTATTATTTTATACTTTATTTGCTTCTTTACCCTTATTAATAGGAATTTTTTTTATTAAGCTGTTGTTTAAAGAAAAAAGGATATTGCCACTGCCTGCTTTATACATTTTTGAATTATGTTTATTTGTAAAAAAGAATTTGAAATTATTTCCTCTAAAGTATTCAACCCGAGCCCAACGTTATAAATACAAACTGGAGATTCCAAATCAAAGACTGGCTCTGTATAGTAAAAATGTATATTGCATGGCAATAAGAGTGTATAACCACTTATCAGATGAAATATTAATCCTTTCATAGATTGCTACGGTATTTTGCGTGTTGGTGGACGTTTGCAAAATGCGAGGATAACTGAGCAGATGAAACATCCAATTTTAATACCACGAGGTTCTCATTTAGCTAATCTTATTGCAGCAGAAGCACATGAAAAAACTTTACACGGAGGTCCTCAAGTAATGTTAAATTATATTCGATCGAGATACTGGATTATAGATGTAAGGAATCTTGTAATAAAATTTCGCCCCGACCATGATGTCTTTGGCCCACTTTCACATAAAGGCCCTGAAAATAATGATTAACAAAAATTACAATCAATGGCAGTCGTTCTAAGCGAGACATGACCAAATATACAATCTTCCTCAGCCTTTAAATGCAAGTCTCGTAATGTGAGCACGAAATAAGCTAAAATTTCGCCCCGACCATGATGTCTTTGGCCCACTTTCACATAAAGGCCCTATTTAGCACCTACTGTATGAACATGTATACCACCGAACTATGGGCAAAGTACACGCAAGTTGCCATAAACGATATGCGCGTACAGTACAACAACGCGTATAGAATACAGTTTGGGTTGCCAAAGCACTGTAGTGCTTCTATGATGTTCACTGAGGGTCATATCAGTGGTTTCTGGGCACTTATGAGGCAAAGAGTAGCTAACACCTGGGCTAGATACAGAGCCAGATAACCTTAAAAATAATCCCATAAAAATAAAAACAAAATAAATCTTTTAAAAAGACACCATCTGCCGGAACAAATAGACCCACTCAGTAGTTTGAATGCAAAATATTTTAGATTGTTAATCAGAGACACTAATATTTTACCTTCAAACAAATCTAGGCGCCCAATTTATCCAGTGACGATATCAATGTCTAATAGCAAAGCTAAACTGGATCACGTTACCTCATTAACAGTAGGAAAATATTGAGCATCCGCTGCCGAACTAAGTATAAGTTGTATTTCAGCATCCGGCGCCACACCCCACAAATATATCAACTAAACTAAACTAAACTACTAGAATACAATACTCCGATTGTATAACATTTAAAATTTAATTTGTTTAACAATTTAGAAACATGTGCCACTTCCTCATTTAAGAATACGTTGAAAAGCCTTTTGTTAAATAAAGCATATAGATATTGGGCTTTTCCCAAAACGGGTCCCGAACTTTCAAACTCCAAAGTATATTATATCCTAATGACTCTGCTTAGTTAGTTATTCAAATAGTTATTCTTTTCTAAACTAAATTTACTAATTTTAAATAAAAACATTTTGGCTTTTAGCACCGCGGTTTGGTGGCTGACCTATTTCTATATTCTGTATTCTCTGTGTTTCTGTGTTTCTGTGTTTTGGTGGTTTAACACACTTGACACAGTTTCTATTTAATTCAAGAAGCGATTACGCATTGGACTCCCTATTTCAAAAACGATATGTGAACTCTGGCTTTGGAAAGTTAGCTTATAAATAAGGAAGTAGTCTTGCAACACTATTTCACTAACAGTGAAGTGTTTCAATTTACTACAAAGAGAGTTTCAAGCCAACACACTTGACACAGTTTCTATTTAATTCAAGAAGCGATTACGCAATGACTGTAATGAAAGCAGGTTTATAAGTTTCTTTTTTCCTACTTTAATTTAGGTGTATTCAGATATTAATATATTTTTTAATTTGTTAACACTTTTACAGAAACTGAATTTATTATTGATTTGCTTCTATTTTATGAAATTCGTAATTTATCGTATAATGAGACTTAAAAACATATTTTCATCAGTCTTTGTAATTCATGACTTTTCTTAAACTGCACAAGATCTTTAATAAATTAAACTCATTAAAGTTCTTCTTTTATGTTGTTTGAAGAAAATGTAAATGACTGAAGAATGTTGATTCTTAGTGCCAATTCTTTTCTCTTTGCATCAGTCACTTTACCGCTCTGTAATTTATTGACTCTGGCAATTTCTGCAGCTATGAAATCATCACCTTTCTCTATGATCTTTTGCATTATTGTTTTATAAATTTTGCCAGTAGCAGCTTCCTCTCAAGTGTTGTTGTGAAACATAATATTATGGACAAATTGTTATCTAATTACATGGGTTTGATTGAAATTTGTGTTTTGAATTAATGCTACACCACCGAATCCCCTATCAAAGCATAGCATTACATTGACTTTCCGATGTGCCTCAACGCACGTTTCGCTTCGAAAACGAACCATCTTCAAGAGACAGACTCTACAAAGGTTATTCGTAAAATGATTAATAAAAAACTCAGTAAGTAGATTATACCTCAGGCACCCCCACCACGTTAACGTTACTTTCAAACATTGTACTCAATGGGACGTTAGTTTATTATTACTTGAGACATTAATTTGATTATTTAACAAGCCGATATTAACACCAGATTTCAGCTCGAACGTTAAGCCTAAGCCAAAACTACCTGAGGTCAGGGTTCCCGTCTAAAGAACTTTCTCACAATGTGTGCGTCCCAAGCAGTAATGCCTGTATTCGGCCCTTGATCCTTCAAATCAGCAAGAGCTTCATAAGATAGTTGTCGAAATTCTTTACAATGAAACCTTCGACATTTATTACATTATATAAAATGTTTCATATCTTCTTCTTCTTCCTAGCGTCATCCCGGTTCGTTGCCAGGGTCCGCTTAGATTGCAGAGGATGTGGCTGTGGGGTGAGTTGAGATAACCGATTGCCATCTGACGTCATCCTCGGAACCCCCACGATCTCTACAACCTTACGTCTAATATCACAAAGTGACATCAATCGGGTCCCACTGTCTTACATATACATCATATATTGTAATCATAAGTTACATATTTTATTGTCATTACTTACCAGATAGGGTTTGCAGATTCGGTTCATCGCCGCCGTAGTCTTTCGGCAAGATTTCTCTTGAAATCTCATTATATAGTTCTTCATTCGAATCATGTATCTTAATTCTGTTCATAACCTTGTCTTTAGCCACTAATTTTATCATAGATATGGCTTTTTCTATGGCTGATGGGGCATTCATATAGTGTACGCCTTTAACTCTTAAGCCATACACTTCCTGAAATATTTCAAATGATACATATAAATTTAGCATGTACTCGTATTTAAATTCATGAGGAGACTGTTTAAAAAGCTTTAAAAGTATCAAATAAATGTATATAGAGGTTGTAGAAGACTTCGTACCGCAAACATTGCGATTAGGCTATATTAATTGTCGTGAATAAAATCACAAAAATCATTCATCTCGGAAATGAGAGGTTACAGATATTGCCATCCTCATCCCATTTTTGAGCGCGCAATGTATCTTGAACATTGTGAAGCAATCCTAATGAACTCGCTCTATATTAAGAGTTCATATTTGGTCCTGGCATCATGTAATGTACCCAACATTACAGGATGCAAGGAATCTCACTAAATGATTTTCTGACGCTCTCGAGTATTTCACAAAATCCCCTCCCGGGCTCCTACCATACTATGTCCATAAGTCAAGCTTATAGATACAGATATTTATTTTTAAACATCCGTCGAGGGTTAAAAATTGAACATGCTCAGCTGTTATTATTAATATAAATGTTTAATAGTTACCCTAGATAAAATAATATCCTTTTTAAACAAAATAGGATTAATCAGTGCAAAGCTAGATACTGCTATATCTTTTAAATCAACTATCACCCTTACACCAACACTGTAGTCATAATTTAATCTGATTAGAGATATCTGAAAGTATAATAGCAAGTTAATTTCTTTTTTTGTGTTAAAAGGGGCAAATCGGCGTGACTTGTAAGCATTGCTGCCACTTCACGCTGATCTTATGTGAGAAAGAGTTACTGGTAGCTCGAGCGCCGGCCCAATGCGGCTGCAGATAAAAAGGACTGCAAGCGTGGTACTGCCTCTAATTAGATAAACCAGAGTAAAGGAAAGGGATGGAGTAAAAGGATATCAAGGAGAGGAGATAAAGGAGGCGGATACTACTGTTACGGACGATGCAAAGAGAGTGACAATAGCAGCTAGCGTAGTCCGTGGTCGCGCAACCGTGGTGGATCTGAACAGTTAGCGTAAGAATTGGGAACTTCCGAGTTTCTTTAGATGGAGATTTCTGACCTTACATCGTGCCCTATGTGCCCCAACACCTAGACCTCCAATGGGCAGGTTGATGTGGCTGCGCTCTGAACAAACAATATAAGCGGATGCGAAGGGAATGCACTCGTGAACTCCATAATCTGATGCATCTACCACCGTTTTTCTACCGGATCACTAGTTGCCCTCTTGCAGTTGATAATGTACCAATTCGCTGTTCTACGTTTCTTATTTGAACAACTAAGGCGTGGAATGTCTTTCCGACGTTAGTGTAAGTACCTAGTAGTGTAGTATTGGTACATAGCAGTGTAGTATTGGTACCGAGTAGTGTAGAGTTGGTATCACGTAGTATTGTCCACGTCGCATTTATCTACCTATATATATATAACACCACCATTGTTCATTATTCTTGCTAAAACTCCAAAACCTCTTTGCGTATTTGATTCCGTTTGTTTTGTTTCATTCCCCTTATTTACAGAAAATGTTTTAAAAGAAAAAAATAAAGGAAAAGTTTATTAAAGATTATTTAAAAATACAAAAAAAAATCAAATTTGGTCGCTACTTCAAAATACTTCAAATTGATTACATTCGCACTTTCCTTTTGATTGACGTGCCAAATTTTTTTTTTCATTAAGCATACGGTCAATGACAAGTTTTTTTGGGATAAAGGAGATTAGTTAACTGGCTATTAAAAGAGGAGCCGAAACTAAATCTAGAAAACCGTTAATCTTTTACAGATGTCTCAAACTATTTTTGAGACAAGCAAAAAAACTAACCCCTTTTTTATTTCAATTAATTATTTATAACATGAGTAATTTATTATTTAATTTTTTCAAAAACTATCTACATGCAATTCCGAATTGAATGACACCTCAACCATATTTTTAGAAGAAGGCAAAATCGACCTAAAAGGTTGGCAAGACTATAATAGGTAATGATTACTTTAATAATACCTTCTTTGATTCATCTTTTTTGTCTATTAAATAATTAAAAATTAAGATCACGTAAATTTTAGAGTATTTTTTAAGCATTGCTTAAAATACGTTTCGAATATAAAGATTCATTAACTAGCCTTTTATTTCTCAAGGAAGCGCTAGGTTACTATTACGAGAAAAGATAATTTCTGTTTACCGCGAAAAAACATGGAACAAAAATCATCGAATTGAACGCAGATTTATTGTTTGTTGTTGTTTCAAAGATCAAGTTCAGTTTTCATTGACAATTATCTTTGTTACAGGACCGAGATGAACAAACAAAGCTAGAAATGAAACACAGACAAGAAGAGGATGATTTGTACAGAAAATTCTCAAAACATCGAGAAGAAGAAAACAGAAGAATACGAGAAGAAATCCAGGTACTTGTAACTAATAAACACGCGGTAAAAAATGGAAACGTTGTTAAATTATTGGAAACACAACTCTTTCAGAGAATCAATAGAATCAAAATTTCAACATTTATTAATGAAAGAAAATTATTATAAATAGATTCATTAGGTACTTGAATAACCGTGATTGATTTTCAACGCGCGAGCCACATGCGCGCGCAACTGCGTAGGTATTTATTGATTTGCGCCATCTTGTTCACCTCGTGATATACAAGATGGCGGATATAGAAAGAACAATCAATAAAAAAGGTTATTTTATGTGTCATCGTAAAGTTAGGTAAAAAATTAATGTGCCAGAAAAATTATAGGATTTATAAATGTTCTAATGAATCCAATAAATAAAAATATGTTTATTTAATAAATTAATTGAAATTTTAATTTTTTAAAATCCAGGTATTAATTTTTAGGAAAATTTTAAATAACCTGATAAAAATAGGTGCCTTAAAAAGAACCTAAAATTTCTATGTTTTTCTCGACTTATAAATGTCATAGGGTGATTTTAAGTGGCTTAAACTTGTCCTAAAAAGGGCTTTATTATAAAAACTACATTTAGAAAACGATTTATTAGCCATAGACATTAGCGCGTTCATACAAACAAACTCTTTACCTGTATTATATTTAAAAGCACACGTAAATTGTTGTAAGACCAAATTCCCAAGTTTACAGTAGAGTATTACGAACATGTATGTCTGTCTGTCCGTTTGTCTGTCTGTAGAGACTTGAAATTTTCAATGTTTATAGAATATGCTAAACTCTCATTTGGCAAATTATTTTGAACGAAATCGGACAACAGCTTAAGAAGTTATTTAAGAAATACGTTTATTGCGTATTAGATACGGAACCCTTCTATATAAACGATCTTGAACCGCTCTTGGTTACTTTTTCTTTATTAGTTAAAATTCCTAGACGTGATTAAAAAAAATGATTCAGATACTAACCTCAATATTAAAAAACAAATAAAAAAACAAAAGTTTAATGACTGGAGCTATTAGAAAGACATTTTATTACACGCCTCATAATACAGTGCGCTATGGTAGTGCTCTACTCTCACTTAATCAAAACAAAAGGGATTTCTAAATTAAAAATGGCTCTATTCCATTGCACTTATTAATTAATGTAAATACACACAGATAAATATACTACACCAAATTGGCATACTGATATTATCCGTTAAGCTTTTAATATAATTACGGATTTATTTGAATTCATCTAAATCATTATACTTATAGTAAATCTTCTTTGCTTTGGTTTCATTTTTCATTTTCTTTTTCTTATATTTTCATTTTCTTATAAATAAATTAACAAAATAAAGCTTACTTGGTTATATAAAAGAACTAAAAGTGATTCAAATGAATTAGTATCAATGGCAATAGCTTTTTTATTTATTTATAAGAAACTACAAGATTGTTTTTAATAATTTAACATTAAAAACACCAATGCGGTTTATCCTTAATGTTAAGGTTGGGATCTGCATTATTCAAATAGTCTTGTTAAAATTATGTATACATATAAAATATAAAAAATGTAACAATTTACTTAATATACAGAATTCTAACTTAAAGGAATTTCGCAAGCATGATTTAATTTAATTTCACGGACCCACATAAACGGGAATAGCGACAACGGTGGCAACTTTACGGCAGGCTGGAGCCGGATCACCGAATTAGATTTTATTAAGGCAAGCAATGGCGTATGAATTATATTATTTCACATATTAGCACGTCCATATATAAATAATAGGTGAAGCGAAAACTTTCAGAGCTATATTACGAAAATATGATACAAAATACGAAATATGTATACTAAAATACATATAAAACTGAAGAGTTTGTAAGTTTACTTGAACGCTCTAATTTCAGGAACTAGTGGTCCTATTTGAAAAATTCTTTCGGTGTTATATAGCCCATTTATTGAGGAAAGCTATAGGCTATAATATATCATCACGCTAATTTTATTCACCTAATTTTATACGGATGAAGTCGCGGGTAACAGCTAGTATTTTATATAGAAGATGGTGTGGGAATGCTAATATTTTTATAAAGTATGCGTTACAAATACCTCACGCACACCAATGCCAAACGATTTTTACACACATGTATACATTTTATAACAGGATGTCAAAGCGTGGTCATGACGACCGTATGTATATTAATTGTCAAACATAACAATGTCGTTGTACAAAGAATTAAAATTTTGTATATAGTTTTAGATAAGCATATAGTGCGCAAATATAAAAATTATGTGGCCGATTTTCGACCAGCCGGCGATCACTAGTATTATATTCTAATAAATTTTACATGTACGCATTAAATATATCTATAGTATATCTATAGTACGTCATTAGTTTCGCTAGGCAAGGTAGTTAGCAATGACAGTGGAGATGAGATATAAACCACACCATAAAGAAGTCCTTTCATCCATATGCATATAAGAAAACCTACACCACGCGCTGCTATGGCTCGTCCCTCTGTAACGCAACGGACACGGCACTCGCACGGCGAATCCAAAGAATGCTAAGAAATTAATTCCGTCTCTTTCCAATTCTTTTTAGGAAATCCAACAGCATATCCGACTGGTGCTTATTTGTTCAGAGTCAAAAATAGTTTAAAGGCGTCTAAATACGGTCAACACTAGGTGATGTTTTCACACCGTCATAACGCGGCTGTTTTATTGTCATCCGGTTTCGTAAGCTAGATGAAGCGCGCGTTGATATGTTGAGCACATAAGATAAACATTCTTGTGACATCGCAAAGGTGTCTATGATGTTGGGCGTCTATGGGTTGAACATTATTGAAATCACCGTGTCGAAACGAACTAAAAAATCAGTTTAAATTATCTTTATGCGTACATAGTTTTTGGCGCAATTGGCAATGACCATTCCTTCCGCTCCGGGGATGGTGGGTTCGATTATCGCATATACAGCACTATATGACACACGGACGTCTGTATCAACGATGCCATCGCACGTGTGGTACCAAAGAAGGGCCCCGATCCTCAGTAATGAAGAAGGGACATAGAGAGAGAGAGAGAGAGAGAGAGAGAGATCATTGCTTAGACACCTTTAGAAGAAAAGAGCATGTTCATTTTGCAAAGGCAAGCCCAAAGGCCCATAAAAGCGTTGCCCGATAGTAGTACAGCCATCGATAGTCACACGGGTGACGTGCCTGCCAATATGCCCTTTGCTATCTATCTAAATATATAAGAGCGAAAGGTCGCCAAACACGAAATCTCGAAGACCGCGGTACTTATAAAGATGAAATTTGGTATGGAGGTAGTTTATAGTCAGTCAGTCAGTCCAGTACAATAATAATGAATGATGTTTAGAAAACACGAGCAAAGTCGCTAGCAACAGCTAGATCGATACTAAAAGCAGTAGTATTTTTTCATTTTTTTTTAATTTAATTTTGTAACACAACACGCTGTAAACATCGTTAAATTGCACATTATAAACCACAGAGGTTTGTCCAATATGCAAAAGTTAGTTCGACTTCATTTGACAAAGAATATACAATTATTATATTATATATCTCTTTATATAATATTTATATGTTGTTCTTCTAGAGTGTTTGGATTTGCAATTACGCTTGTGTTTAAAGAACTTAGATTTCTCAAGAACAACGTTCACTTAAGAGAATTTTACAATATTTTTCTTAAACGTCAAGTTAAACAACAAACATAGTGACTACAGGTATAAATATAATTATTCTAGACAACACCCCTAAACGTATTTTCTTAATTTTTTTTTTAAATAATTAATTACTTATCTTTAGTAACAGTATGCTTAATAGCAGTAACTCAATTTTTATGTTATAAAAAGCTTCCAACAACATAAAATTATTCTTTTCCGGATGTACGAGTAATATCTACATCATTTTTTTTTTAATTTCGTGTGCTTACTTATCAATTACTCTCCTTATCAAGAATCCCGTTTACATGACACTGATTATGATTAATTTCCCCAAGATATGATACGGTGAGAATTATGGTGTGGTGTTTTTGATAAGCGGTGAAATTCGTCTATTGTCAGAAGCATATACAAATACACATCGGGTGATTTCGTATATCCTGCATTAGGCGATTCGTAAATTCTTTGCTATTTCAAAAGTACCGACAACACTTTTTGAAGAATTCGGAAAGCATAAAATACTTTGCAGATGTAGAGTCCATGTCCTGATGATTAATGGGTGTCGAAGAGAAACGTGCGTTGAGGCACATTGGAAAGTCAATGTTCCACTACCAAGCCCGTTTCTTCCAGCCACCGAAAATCTCGACCCCTATCGTTTGAATCAAGTAAAGATAAAAAGTATCGTTAAAATCAGTGTGAAGATGCTGTTATATCGCGCGACGCGGTTTTTTTTTAAAAACAAACTTAAAACTACATACATTAAATCGCATAAAAAAGCTTTTAATAAAAAAAAAGCTAATGTTTATAAGAAAAATATCTAGTTATCTGTATATAAGTAGTATTCTTTCCAGAAAAATATTAGATGATATTACATAATCACATAATTTCGTATCGGATTTTCATATCGGAACTAAAGAACCACAGCTTCACATCCAAAGAGCCGCATGTAGCAAATACGGTATTAAGTATCAATTATTGTATAAACTAAGAAAAATATTTGATACTAAATGATTTAAGTTAAATGACCAATAGTATTAATTCATTAGGATCTTGTATACAACAATAAAGTTAAGAAATTATTATAATGCTATTTTATGTAAAAAGTGTAGGTGAATTTCAAGATTTTATGACAATGCAAGTCCAATCAAAAATATTGAAAATCACATTAGCAGCATCTTTGAAATTATCAAAAATTATGGTTACCACATCTTGAATTGATGTTGGTTAGTCATGCTAAAACTCAAAAACTGGACCGATTAAAATTCTGCTAGTTTTTGTTTCATTTCGCTTATATAAGGGAAGGTTTAAAAGAAAACAAATAAAAGAAGGTTTAAAAGAAAACAAATAAAAGAAAATTCGAAAGTTTATTTAAAAATAAAAGAAAATGCAAATTTGGTCGATTAAAAACTCATTAGGAAAATTATTTTGAACGAAATCGGACAACAACTTTTGAAGTTATTTAACTAATACGTTTATAGCTTATCGGATACAAAACCCTTCTATATAAGCGTGTCTTGACACGCTCTTGGCCATTTTAATCATTAGTGCTAGCAATATTTAGGAAGGAAAGGAAGGATGTTGAGTAAATCGGTAGTTTGAAGGCTTCATTGGCCGTTCGGTTTTGAGTTTGATAAAGCAAGAACCGTTCTAAGACAGAGCATCTAAATAGCAAACGGTCCAGAAATTTCACTTGCTAATTTCATACCGACACTGATCGAATTTACAGTGAATTCGCTCTAGCGCGCATCGCACCGATGAATAGCTAGAAACCAGAGACAACGGATCCGGAATAGATGAATAAATACGGACAAGGATCTAAATATTATGCAGAATCAGAATTAAACTAACAAATTTTCGATATTTGTATGTCCTGATATTATTTTCATTCTTCTTTAGGAATTGTTATATGGTTATTTGTGCAGATAGTTACTGTTATGTAAACTATATAAGAAAAAAAAATAGTTATTGAAAAGTATATTTCTATGTATATATGTGATTAAAATCTATTTGCTAATTGTAAGTTACGTTGTGTTGTAAAGCTAAGCAAACATTATTGATATGATTTGCTTGTAATGTAACGGATAAGTAATAGATTAAACATAATATTGGGTTATCGGCAATACTCCAGATAAAGTAATTTTAATGAGGTTAGGAAGTTGTTTTTATTTGAAGTGTTTGAATATGGAATTTGGATCAAACTTCACTTGGTAATTTAAAAAATAATGTTGGATGGAATACGAATGCGATGGAACGCGAATCAAAAAAAAAATATAAATGCTGTTTACTGGCAAGCACAGCATTTACCTGAAACTGAATTGTTATTGTTATTAGTGTTAAGTTAAATGTATTAGATTAAGTATTAGTTATAAGAAAATTGTAATTGTAAATAAAATATGTAAAAAAAAGACAAAAGGGAAAAGAGCAACCCTGACAAAAACAGACATGCCATGCCGCAATATAAGGCGCGGAAAAAAGAGAATGGCTCATAAAACACTATAACAAAAATTCTTGCCATGCAAGAAGTGAGACAACGTTCAAGCTGGACAACGTCTGCCGGGTCTGCTAGTCTGTATATATAAAAGCGAAAGGTCACCTAACGCGAAATCTTGAAAACCGCAAGACGTACAATGATGTAATTTTGGCTAAGAGTTAATTTACAGTTGAAGATATTCGCTAAGAAAAGATTTTTCGTTAAAGCTTCCGCAATTTTACGCGGACAAAATCGCGGATAATAGCTAGTCTATACTAATGTAATGCCTGTGTTATAGGTAACAGCCGCCTGTTATACACAAATATTTTTTTTTTAGAAATATATAATTACATACATATGAATATATATTTTAGAAATATATATTACATATATATATTTAGCGAAGTGTCAACTATTGCTCTAAATATCGAATTGTAATTTATTTTCAGGCATTTTAGAGTCTCATAATGCTAGAAAGTAAACGAATAAATATAATAAAATTAGCTGTGTATTGCTTCCTACTGATTACGGTCGGACCATTCCTTGTACATTTTTTTTTATTTTTTGAGCGAAAACGCCCGCGTGTTTTCAGTCGATTCTGTTACATTTTGAGCGTTGGTTTATTTTGCGAAACCCTAATTATTTTGATTTTTAAAGTAGCCTATATTACTCCTTGTAAAACCTACCAGTGAAAGTTCCTTCAAAATATAGCCACCCCTTTTTTAAATTACCCTTAAGATATATTATGTATATCGGAAAGTTATTTTTATTTAAAAAAAATATCTAAAAATGTTTCGTACAAGAAAATTCTAATAAGATTGAGAATTAAAACATTGGGTTTGGTTTTTTTTTTATTAAATTTTTTTAAATGTCCACCTGTGATATAGACCAGCATTTCTTTGCAAAACTTTATGATTATAGGGTAACAAATAAATTTCAGAAGTAGGCGATTCGAGTCACATATTTGATCAAAGTACATATTAAATTTCTCTCTGCATACGTCATTTTCGTTCGATTTATAGGAAATAGTCTTAGAAATTTATGCCCAATATCCGCTGTAGAAGCCGGTTTGGAGTTCTAGTTTTTGGACGAAACGTGTTTCAGATATTAAATAAAAACGAGTGTAAAGTTGTGCTGTAGCACTAGTGCAGTAATTATAGCTTTCGTATACGGAATTGTAAAAAATATATATCCTTAAATAGCAATTAGACAAAAACTAGTCTATGGTATCTTTGTTTTTACCATGGATTTGCTGATTCCCGCGGCTTCCTCCGTGTAAAGTTGCGAGAACCTTTACACCTTCTTAATCCTAGCAATATCCAAAATATACTTAGCGGATTTTTACTAACCACAAACTACTTCCTTGCCAAATTTCGTCATTGTACGTCCCGCGGTTTGGAAGATTTCGTGTTATATGACCTTTCGCTTTTATATGTATTATACATTTTAAAAAAAAGCTTTAAATCGATGAAAGCGGCAAAACTTGCTAGCCGCCATCTTACTTTTTATGCTAATTTATTCAAATACTACGTGAAAGTAAAAACTATGAGTTCCTAAAGTACATTGTCTTGTTAATTAAGCAAAACTGGTGAGAATCGAGTGGTACTCGCTGAACAGTGATGTTCTTTTTAGGGTTCTGTTGGACAAGAGAAACCTTACTTTTTATGCTAAAATAAAGTGTACAAAAAAACATGTGCGTACTTTACACTCATACGGGCGTACTTTATACTTATGCCGGAGCCAGACATAGCCCAAAGTGTTTGTACATTTTTGTCCTTGAAGACTACAAAACTTTGCGCAGCTACATAAAGTCCCCGGCTACACTACATGTTCATTCAAATGAAGCCGTGTCTGGCTCCGGCATTACACGTGTTGACTCGATGTTGCTATAATACTTGTAATAGTTTTTTTTTAAATCTTCATCGTCATGATCAGCCCTTAATCGCCCACTGCTGGGCATAAGCCCCCTTCTTTTATGCCACTCTCCCCAATCTCTTGCCAGTCGCATCCAGCTACCTTCTGTCACCCTCTTTATGTCGTCCATCCATCTTTCTTTATATTACAAAGGGCAAACGAGCAGGCGATTCACCTAAGTGACTACCGACGCCCATAGACTGCATCGCCAGAAGGGTCGCAGATGCGTTGCCGGCCTTTAAGGAATGAGTATGCTATTTTCTTGAAGGACTTCAGGACATCGAAGTGATGAGGGTAGAATTTCAAGTTTGAACGAGATGTTCTGTAGTGGAATGCAGCTGCCGGTAATAGTACGAACTATTCCACGGAACACTCCCCGGGATACATGCGGTAAAAGTTGCAGATGCGTTGCCGGACTTTAAAGAGGCGTTTGGGCCACCGGAAACTCTTACAAACCGAATGAAACGCGACAAAAATACCTTCATTTGACGTGACAGTAATATGAAAAACATGTCAATAGTTAATAATATGAAAAAATGTCAGTTTTTGAATGAAAGTTTTTTTTGTATTTATTATTCAGATCTCAAAGTACAATTGAACAAAAATTAAAAAAAAATTTCTGTCGTTAAAATTTTTTTGTGCGCGTATATGTATTAAACGAGAATATTACAATATTTTCATTTGAAAAAAAAATTATTTCGAGAAAAATCCAGCGGATAAAAAACATTTGACGATTTCTAAATAATCGTGCATTATATATATGATTTCACATGAATTTAATAATATGTTTATTAAATTTGTTTAAATTAACATGTAATTGTATTTTTGGGAAGAAAGGTAATTTTTCCTCATTTTAAGCAATTTTAAATTAAGTCTGTAAAAATTATTTGTTTTTTTTTTAACTCACCATTTTCCGCACCAAAAAATGTATCCACCGAAAAAAATCACTACACTGTTAAAAAACACTGCACGGCACTGGCACTAAAATATGTATTTTTTTTAAGTATATATATTTTTTTATTAATATTTTTACTTTAAGTCCATTAGTGCAAAGCTCGCCAGATGTGAAACAAAACTGAGGACCCGAGATGTTGATGAAAGAAAGTGGGGTACTACTTCCCATGAGCTTAAACTTGTAGGCCGTTCTCTAACAAAACTCCTTCGAAAAGAGACTTTATTTCGTTATAAATAGAGTTCATCTTTAATTGGCAAATAGCTCCATCAAGTAAACCCGTCTTCTTTAAGTTTTAGATATCAAACTGTTATGAACTCTATAGATATGTGATTTAAAGTTGAAAATGGTCTACGTTGTTTGGAAATAAAAAAATACAGGACATTTAGTTAATTTTCTCTTAAGCACTTTTTCCTTTGTATACTTTCGGTCAAAGTTACTGCCGTTTGAGGATTATTTTACCCCTAAAACTTCTCCCCAGCTGAAGGACTTATTCAATTTTTTTAAACGACTTTTAAACAAAGAACAACAAAATCAAATTAGCTGGTCCTTTTGAGTAATTATGTAAATTACATATGAAAGTTAAAAGATGTAGTAGCTTTTTAATACGTTTTGATATTTTTTTTTATATCGATAAGATAAGGTATAAGGTACTGGAGATGGGAAGAGTCAGTCGGTTTTTGACATTGGCTGAAGACAGGTTCTATAAGTATTAATAAGTGGTATTGCCTTGACTTTCAACTTCTGTTCTGGATATAACCCTTGCGATTATGGTCATAGGAGAAAGTGAATGACACCTTGTACTAGTCAATGCTTACTTTTGTAATTTTGTATTCAATATAAACAATTATTTTAAAAGCCAGGAGTGAAGAGATCGATTTAAAAACCAATCTGAATGTCATGAATAAATTTTGCCTTTTGACATAATGATTTTTATTTATTCGCATCTGTTTGATGTGAAAGTTAGTTATTTTTTTCCTTCTTTGTTGGATTTCTTTTGCTCGAATAACAATTATTATAATTATTTACCGAAATATAATATTATAATTTAAATCGCGGTATAGTATTTTCTGTTGCTTTTCTTAGTCGTCCTTAAAACTTGTTAATCCGATTTACGTGTCTTTGAATTCATTAATTGTCCAAATTAGGACAGACAAACGTACTTTTGGACGTCAGCTTTGATACGATATTATAAATATTCGGTTTAACGTTTTCCAAAAAATATTTTATTTATTTTACAATTTATGTACCAACATAACAAGTATAAAACTACGTAACAGAAAATTTTGTGAACAAAGGATGTCTAGATCTCTTATAAATGACCGACATATTGCAAGGTTGCTCACAGCAACTGGACTTTAGACGCCACTTTTATAAGTGTATATCTTTATAAGTATTAACGACATTTTTAAAGGCTGATGCACTCTATGCTTCGTGTAGGGATTCAAGCTCTAGATCTCTTATAAATGACCGACATATTGCAAGGTTGCTCACAGCAACTGGACTTTAGACGCCACTTTTATAAGTGTACAAAAGCTGGCTTGCATTACCTAGACTCTGCTTGGGTTCCCCTCTTCAACGCGATGTACCAGGCACTCAAAGGTGAATTCATTAATGCGCCAAGTATTTCGTTTGATTCTGCTTGGGTGTTTCTTTAAAAGATTAATCATAAGCATAGTTAAAGAATCCCTTGAATGTACAAAAGCTGGCTTGCATTACCTAGACTCTGCTTGGGTTCCCCTCTTCAACGCGTTTTTTCCACTTAGCTGTATGGTGTATGATGTGTTTACCTCTAAGTAGCTTAACATTTTGCCTTTATATTGTGTGTTTCCTAAATTGCCTGTTTTAAATAAATAAATAAATAAAATAAATATATGGGACTATATGACACACGGACGTTTGTTCCTAAGGTAGACAACTTAATGCCTGTGTTAAAGGTAACAGCCGCCTGTTATACACAAATATTTTTTTTTGTAAATGTCATTGTCATAGTTGACAGTTTTCATCATTGTGTCAGGGAATGTGTGGTTTTTGTGTGGACGACCGTTATTTGTTTTTATATTTATAATTATGAGTAGAAAATAATAGCAAAGGAACGTGTTATGATATATATATAGTTATTATGAGTTACTGAACTGGAATAAAGACTTTGTAAATTAAATCAATAAGTTTTAATTTTACGAGATAAAAGATCCGACTCTTTCCTTAGTTTTTTCTCCTTTCAAATACTCTGTTCTTTTTGTTTACGTTATCTAGTGTAATCCCCCTTTGGCCTTATTTATGTTTTAACTCTGTATAATTTTATGTAATCTACTTGTAACGCTGTTGGATTACCAATAAATCAATAAAGAAATAAATCGTGTAGACGTTGCATTAATTAGCCATCGTAGAGGCCAACTTCCGCCTATTTAAAAGTATCACTAACAGTTCTTCGTTGTTTTCCTTCCTTATACCATATGGGTAATCACGTATTGATGCATTATATACTTATTTCAAAGAAATTTAGTCCTTATAGTCTTCACTTAAAGACTTTAATTAAGTTACAATATTGATTGTACTTATATTAATGACTTTGTTAAAACTTGGATGATGTATGACTGTGAACATCTTTGATTTTGCAATACATTTAAGCAATAATATCGCCTAAGTATACTTACATCTCTTAACTCATTAGTCAGGATACAATGCTTTTATACATCCGACATTGCCGAAAGTTTGAATACCGTTTTGTTCCCAATTTGCGGGCGATTAACTCGTTTATAAGTAACTGCTCACGCGCAAGAGCTGCCAACGGTTCATCTCAATGTGTGTTTTGTGAAAGGTGTTTATAATGTACGACAGATGCGACGTTAGCAACGACGACTATGGCACAGATACGACACTATCAGGGAAAACCAGAAAAACAGCCCTTTTCTTTTTTCCATACAAACGTTTTCTAACTAAAATGTAGAATCAATTTAAACTTTATTGCCATCCCATAAAGTTCATATTAATGATCCTAACGTCAAAGAGTCAATTTGCATTTTATTAACGCTGCACAAAGCAGAAACGATTCGAAGTTATTTCTAATAATACGGGAACGGGGACTGGAACGGGAACAGGGATGATATAGGATAATGCAAGTAAATAGTATGTAGCCCAACGTTCGGGGAGGACATCGTCTGCCGGGTCGGCTAGTACAATATATATATATATATATATATATGTGTGTACATAAGTAGTCATATTATGGGGACTTATAGCGGCAACTATATTGCAATCGAATTAACTACATTTAACACATTTTTAACGAGAAATAGTGTGAGGACAAATTGTTCTTTCTATCGTTGTACATGATCAGGAGGACACTCTGCTCTTAATTGAAAAAAAATTATATTTTACCTTTTCTTTTTTTTTCCATACGTTACCTACTATCGATATAATTCCTGTGTCGATATACTACTGTCGATATCTTTTGCTGCGAAATGTCGTAGTCGTTTGTTATGAACGCCGTGTATTGTTATGATATCTTATCTCACGAGTAATCTGATATAAACGCGTTGTAAACAAATCAGCAGATACATTGGAGGCCCACAAGTGAATACAAAACCCTTAGTTGACGATGGAATTCGAGACCAAAAACGTAAACTTTAATGTGGACAAATAAAAGCAATGTAACTTATTCTAGTACTCTTGCAATTCTGCAAAAGTACTAGAATAAGTTGTTAATTTGTACACATATCTTAAACACGTAGAAAAAAAATATTGCACGCTATTTTCTATACAAGAACGTCGTAAAATATAACGCAATAACATGATGTAACTGTTTCACGAACACACGTGCAAAGCTTTTTATGTACGATGCATGAAAAGTTTTGCACATATTTAATTCTTTTGGCATAAAATTTTCTTTTTTTTTTTTATTTCATTTATATAATACTAGTAGACCCGGCAGACGTTAATATATGTTTATATCTATACTTCTATACTAATATATAAAGCTGAAGAGTTTCTTTCATTGCTTGAACGCTCTAATCTCAGGAACTATTAGTCAGATTTGAAAAATTCTTTCAATGTTAGATAGCCCATTTATCGAGGAAGGCTATATAGATATCATCAATCATGTGGCGGGCACAGCTAGTGCATTATATCAATAAAAATGAATCGCAAAATGTGTAGGTAAGCGCATAAACCAACAACGCCTTTTTTACCTGGGGAAACCCGGTTCGTGTACTCATCCGCCACACGGGCTGACGGTGGGTTACGTCGGGCTCCAAACGACTAAAGCCCCACGGTAGTTCCACTTTGCCACTACGCGGCGGAGACTTGGGAATTTGGCATATAAGTGCGAGAATCATGTTAGGTGACACATTTACACGCGGCATAATTTTGGCAAAATTCTAATTGCAGTTTAGCATACTTAAATGAGCCTCTGTAGCAATATTGGACGCATAACATATTGATGGTCGCGTGACGGCACTGCTTCGGGAGCTAGGAGGACTCTTTCTGATGACTTCTACTCAGGCATGCGCAAATGCGCTACATGGCCGATGCGCAGGGTTAGAGGAAGTACTAATACAATTCTGAATGTCATCAGTGAATAACCTGAACCGTTTGAGGCACTGGGTATATACTAGGCTGGCTCAAATTATTTCTTTTTTTTTTAAATCACTTTTCTAGTCCGTAAAAACTTCTGGAAAGGTGAAAATTTAGAGGTCGCAGAGATTTTTATTATCCATTTATAAATAGTATGGGAAAAATATAATTTTTAACTTGAAAGGTTGTGAATTCTATATTGCTGGATGGATTGCTTAGACCATATCACATTTGTATAGAGAATTTGACGCTCTATAAAAAAGGTGTTTTATGTTGTTTTATAAATTCAATCCTTTAAAAGTTATTTAGTGCTAAAGTTGAAAATGTACTATGTGTAGTAATTATATTTATGCGATAAAATATGTAAATAGACAAGTTGAAAGAAAACTAGATAACGCTTCTTGCTTAAGTGATTAATTAATGCACTCGTGTTAATTAGTCACTTATTTAAATTAAGACCGCTATGGGCGGTTCCTTACATGAGTGCACCAAACTATCGGGTAGCATAGAGAAATGGTGATCGTTAAGAGAGTAACGGCTTCTTATGACGGCTTGACTAAGTGATGATCACGACCGCTCTACCAAGAGTTAATTACTCTCTTAAGCGAGTCTATACTAATATATAAAGCTGAAAAGTTTGTTTGTTTACTTTAACGCGCTAATCTCAGGAACAACTGGTCCGATTTGAAAAATTCTTTCATCGTTAGATAGCCCATATATAGAGGAAGGCTATAGGCTAAATATCGTCACGCTAAAATTGAATTTTTTTGTTTTTACCTCATTTTATACGGAGGAAGTCACGGGTACAGCTAGTTAACAAAAATGGCCACAAGCGTGTCGTAGAAAAAGTCCCACCTCTCGACACTCTAATGATAACTTAATACTGAGAATAGGATATCTGCGCTTCACTCACTTCACTTCTTTTCACTTGCACTTCACTTGTCTTTAAAGCGACTTCGTCATATAAATTGTTCTTTTTTAACTGTCGTCTATTAATTTAAAAATTAAAAAAGGCGTTTTCGTAACATTTGGTACAATTTACTTACGTTCAAAATAAACCAAAATTTTAATTTTATCAGATTGAAAGGTTCCTGAGAAGTTAAGAAAGGTCAAAAAACTCTTTACCCTCACTTTATTAATAAAATATTTTTTCTTGGTGACAAAATGCCGGAAGAACTTGTTAAATATTAAAAATCATTTCTTGGAATTTTCCTTCGAAAAATATTTGCATCATAAAGGTATAGCTGTCAGGAACAACATCCTCGCGTCAAACTTAATAACTTTGTATAAAATAATAATTAAAGCATTAATATTTCATGCAAAATAATAATTAAAGCATTAATATTTCATGCAAAATAATAATTAAAACATTAATATTTCATGCAAAATAATAATTAAAGCATTAATATTTCATTCAAAATAATAATTAAAGCATTAATATTTGACGCAAAATAATAATTAAAGCATTAATATTTCATGCAAAATAATAATTAAAGCATTAATATTCAAATGTAAAATAACAAACACGCTGCTGATATTTCAAGTCGTATTGTATAAATTCCCCGAACTGTTTTCAATTTAAATCGAGCTATGAGTTCTTCATATTCTCGTAGTCTTCTATACACAGAAATAAAATTGGAGTGTCATTTGGTAACGTCGCAATCAGTTTCATCCACGAAATGCATATGACTATTCAAGACTAGCTGTGCCCGCGTCTTTGTCCACGATAGATTAAATTGATAAGGATAAATAAATTGTCTAATCCGTAAAAACAGTACACAGTAAGGATCTAGAGGACAAAATTAGCTGAAAAGATGATTGATCAGAGATTATTCGAAACGACTTTTATTAAAAATATCTAAAAGATAATCAAGTTTACGCATATTGGGCCATTGTGTTAATCGTTCTGATCTTATCATTTCAGCGAGCATTAAATACAGTAGGAAGTTATGTTCCTTAAATATAATGCGTTATTAAATTTTAGATTCAATTTTTATATTCAACCCATATCTTTTAACCCTCAGCCATAACTATAAGTTAGTCCCGACTTTTAGGCACGTGGCCAGCCTCTCATATAACTCTTTGTCTTTATTAACGATCACTTATATTATAAAGTCTATAAATTGTCTTTACTTGACTTTATATTCTATTTTATAGAGATTCTGAATATCGCACATCCTTTTTCCAAGACATAGGAAAATATTATTCCAAAACAAGAGCAGAAAAATTACTAAAGATGAAATCATTAAAAACTACGATCATTTCAATATGGAACTCAAAAATAAATTTAGCAGTCTCCCTATAGATTCAGATCCAGATAATAGTTACAAAAATATGGTTAACGGCATCACACAGGTAATTAATAAAGTTTGCAAACTACGGAAAAGAAATAATAATAAATTCAGTGCACAAACTGATATTGGTGACATTTCTAACAATTTACTTATTTTTATTTATAGCCGTTCATTTGAAAAAGAACATTTAAATAGAAGAGCGTTTTTTGAGTCGAATTATTTTTCTCCTATTTAATTTGTTCCTATTTAATTCAAGCGAATTAGATGATTTAATAAAAGTAATACATAATTGCTATTTCTTTTTTGTGGAAAAATGTTACCATCCGTCAAAAGAACATTTTAAGCTTATATCTTTAATAAATTATAATTTTTTACTAAATGCACTTGATATACGATACTCAGAGCAAAAACGCAAGTTTAAAAGTTTTTTGTTAGCCTGTCTATCTGTTTGTTCCGAGTAATTTCCAAAACAGCTGGACCGATTTGGACGTCATTTTTAATGATCGATTTAAAAAGGAACAACGTAGGTTAATTTGCTTTTAGCTAAATAATTAGGGTTCCGTGCGAATAAAGTGATCAAGAGACGCCAAGAGACATTATATAGAGCTTCGTTGACTATACATCTTCTTAGCACGCATGTAACTACTTTTCCATTTGTTGTTAATTAGTGTAACAGGCTGTAACAGTACTATACAATTAAGAATTTATATTTTTAAAAACGTTTCGAGCAATCAACGAAAGTGAGTTCGAAAGGGAACCCTTTTAATCCTCTCAGAGATTTGGCCGGCGAGTGGCTGCACCGAAACCACCATCAAAGCACAGCACAGCACTACACTGACTTTATGTTGCACCTCAAAGGACGTTTTCCCTCAAAATGTGACTAAACAAAAGCCGTAATTATGTCCTACGATGAATGTGATATTTATCGATAAATAGAGGTCCTTTCCACCTATAGGTCTAGTCTTCTTATCGATTCAACGGTAAATACATTGTTGTTGTTGAGTTTTTTTTTCCAATTAAATTGTTCGGGCCCAAATAGCGGACACATTGACCGCTACATCAGTAGCAAGCATTAGTTCCTCCTGCATGCAGGTGTAGTGGAGAACAAAATTCAGCCCGCAAAAGAACAAGAAATAAAACCAATGGATATTTAGTTCCTGGTCAAATACTAGGAATATCCAAGGATGCAGGCCATATATGTAAAGCCCATGAGCAGTATTATTCTGATGGTAATAAGAGCACGTTACATACGCCGCGGCCTTGTATATTCCGAGAAATTGAAGCATTGGTTCAGTACAATGTTAGTATTGTTCAGATCTGCCTCAGAACGCGGAAACGATCAGCATTCTAATGTCGATACAACTAGGACTTTGATTAATGTTAGGTATTTACAATGGAATCCGGTTTTATAATTTATTAGGAGCGTTCTAGTATTTACTTACGCTTGGAATTTCATAGGCCTTGATGTGAACAAGTTTTTTCTTTATCATGCATCGAGCGCACTCGGCGGACGTTGTCTTTCCCGAATTTAGGCTTTTCGCCAGTAAAACTATCTCCTTAGTGTCTTTCCAAGTAAAAATATCAATTTTTTTTTAAACAATAATCGTATATGATACTTTAGTCGAAAGTTCTATTACGAACGTCGTCTATTTAAAGTATTCTGAATTATCGAACAAATCTGCATTTTTTAGTATTTTTAAATAATCTTACAAGTTTTCTTTTCTTTTAAACCTCTGAAATAAGGGGAATGAAAAAAAAAACAAACAGAATTTACATCTGTCCAGCGGGTTTTCTGAGAACAAATTATAGTCGCCCAAGAAATTGATTTGCCACGCTAAATGTCGAATGTCGTTTGCACATCAATTAGGTAAAGGGCTCATTTTTGCTTGTTATATTAATTTCTAACAATAAACCCTTAGCAAAATACTAGTTGTCACCCGCGACTTTGTCATGTTTGATTAGGTGAAAAAGTTTAGCGTGATAATAACGACGGAAGCCTATAGCCTTCCTCGATAAATGGACTATCTAACACTGAAAAAATTGTTCAAATCGGACAAGCAGTTCCTGAGATTAGCGTGTTTAAGGAAAGAAACAAACTTTTCAGCTTTATATACTAATATAGATTAATAAACAAACTAGAGATCCTGTCACACTAACGACAACAAATCTTTCACAAAAAATATCCTGTTATTAAATCTTCAACCGTGTGATTTCCTACGAGTTTCTTACATTGCTCAACTATCTGTATTGAACCAGTTACGTGCTCGAAGATTATCGAACTCACACGGCTTAGGGATCTTCAAAAAAGTATCATGCTCATTTCTCAAAAGCTAGCAACGCATTCGCCGCGACCTCGGCTTCTATAATAGTCCACGGGCGTCGGTAGTCTCTTAGCTGAATCGCCTGCCTATTTTTCCTACGAATAAAAAATTCCTTAAGATCGGCGTGAAGTGGCGGCAATGCTGCCACGTCAAGTGATGGTATTGTTGTTGCATTTCGTTCGGTTTGTGAGAACTCCCGGCAGCCCAAACTCCTCCTTAAAGGCCGGCATCACATCTGCGAGCCTCGGAGTGGTGCCGATGTCCATGGGCGACGGCAGTCACAGTACCTATAAAGGCAAACCGCCCGTTTGCCCCTTGTAAAAAATAAAAAATAATTACTATAACATTTAAGTGTAAACTAAAAGCTGTGGAGCTAAACTACGGTTAATATGTCGCCTTAGTTGGAACTACCACATTCCTGTTGTTCCGTCACTCGTTCCCCCGTATAATATATACGAGCACATTGCATAATCCAAATACCTTCATTAACATTTCGTAAAGATTTTCATGCTCGTATTAAAGCCGTGCTACACAAGTGAACAACAATCGCGCAACGATTCAAGAACCGAATTATTTCGGGGCCAATTTCGACAGGACTTTTCCTGGTACATAGCTGATGTCAAAGTCGAAATCGCTTTTTCACGTAGACTTTTTTAAGCATTTATGATCGTCATATATATAATATAATTTTTTTTGTCACTGTAATGTTACAAGGAGTAAAAAAGGATATGTTTTTTTAAATAACCTGTAATGTCCCATTGCTGGGGAAAGGCCATGGGATACTTTCCGGTTCCGTAGAAATACAAAAAATTAAAAACTTTAAAATTTAACTAAATCAATTAATTGACGCTAGCAAAGTTGCGGTCTTCAGCTTGTGAACGATAATCATCGATCTCGGTATTTCCTACCAGCATTATTCTAAGTGCGCTAGTGTCATAAGTTTTTTTTTTTTTTATCGTGACGCGGCACCGGAACTGTTCAAGTTCGATCCGGTTTTATGTTTGTCGTATCCGACCCGTTACTATGCGATACAGACTAATAATTTTAATCTCGTTTGAATTTTCATAGATACATGTTGTAACTTAGTGATCGGTATGCTATTATTCTTTAATTAGATGTAGCGCCACGCTTGCAATCTTTTTGGCCTGCAGCCGAATTGGGCCGGTGAGTCTGGGTACCAGTACCTCTTTCTCACATAAGATTGGCGTGAAGTGGCGGCAATGCTGTCACCTCAAGGATTTTCGTCGACCTCTACAAAACTTTTGTTTTTAGCTGCGCGGGAAGACATTTAAGTTCCAGGCGATTCTTTAATTTCCTTTTATAAAGTACAAACAGGCTTACAAACGGCTACTTAAATTTTATTTACTTGTAAATAAAATTATTCCTTATTTGCATATGCAATTTTACGATCAATTCCTAATAAATTAGGAGGAGTAATTGCCCTAGTATTATCAATCTTAATTTTGAGTTATTTATTTACAAAGATGCTCAGTTCTACACAAAAAAAAACACTTATGACTTTCTTATTAACAAAAAAAATTTCAGTTGGCTAAAAATCTATAAAAAAAGTTTGAATGTAATAAAAGAAAATAAAAAAAGTTTGAATGTAAAATTACATTGCAACTTTTAAATTTATTTTGGTATAGTAACTTCCTAGTTCTTTACTGCTAAGCATTGCCTAGATTCAGAGGTAGATTGAAATTTTATTTTATTTAATTTTACAAATGTAATAAAATTACCTTTGTGCTATTTGCGTTATGTTTTAACAAGCTTGAATTTTAACGAATGTTACTAACTAAAATAATATTTATGTTTAAAAAATAATATTTATGTTTAAAAATATGCCAAAATATCACTGAAAATCATGAGCTCTAGAATTGTTACCCGATCCATTTCACATAGCTTGCAAGA
>JANCMC010040571.1:0-29823 GCA_024363005.1 Charaxes varanes
GAAAGTTTATTAATAGGTTATGTTTTTTTTTAAAGATTCGTCTTGTCATCAGAAAGAAGAAATAAAGAAACTCTTTGCAAATGAATATATGTTACACCTCTATATGTTACAACTTTGTATTTTTCAATCTATTATAATGTTACTTTTTTCGTTTAAAAACCTTCAAATTTTTTAACTTTTTCCAAGAGCCGTAAACTTATTTCAATTTACTACCGCCATCTATCAATCGCTAAAGAATGATCTATTCAGAATGATCCTTCAGTATGATCGCGATTCTAAAGATGCGCCGACTTTTATGCTGTAACTTGCTCATGCGCAGTTGACATATCCGGTACTGCGCAGGCGCGACCGGAAGCTACTCTAACAATATGTATACTTATTCTTAATCATGTTGTGTACACATGCTTCCGGTTTTAGCTTAGAACATAACTACTTTTTTTATATTATTTTTTTAGAAGTCATTGTTCTTCAAAGGAAATCAAACCTTGTGGGAAGTAAATTTATGACAAAAGGTTCAAGGAGCAATTTCAATATTAAGCTCCTATCGTAAATCTATGAAACGCAATGTTTTCAGTTCTGTATTTCAAATAGAATCAATTGATGTTTTATTCAAGTAGACTTTTACAAGCTCTTTTGAATCATCAAATATTTTAAAAACTACCACGGAAAAGTCTTTATTAGACATTAAAATGTGGCCAGGAATCGATGTGGTGACCCTGAGGTTGACGCCACAAATGACCGCCGTGTTAAATTAACGTGCAATATTTTGCTCAAAAACGACCCAGCGCGTCAGGTTTCCTCTCGCCGGCGACACACGGCCCGAAATTCGCCAGAGCTGAACATCGAGCTTTTTATTTTGAAAAATAAAAGAATTGAATCTTCAATCGATTGAAATCCGCAACAAACGAACGTCCGAGAATCTTGGATGACTGTAAGTTAGTTGTTTAATATATTTCTTATACAAATAAATGCATCACAATTTCAGAACCTTTAATACGTCGCGTTCTAGGCTTAATTAAAAGCGTAAGTCATAGTGATGATAAAGTTGAAATTCATGAAAAACTAAACTACTTTGCTTTAATCCGCGAATTAATACGAGGGAAAATCAGTGTAATGCTGCATTCGTTATATCAAGTAATTCGTTGAACTGAGGTTTGTTATGTTGAGGTTAGGTTGGTCTAAAATTCGTTATAAAGACGTAAAAAAATAGTTTTATTCACCTCAACATTATTGTTTCATTGTTTTACGAACAAAACCGTGTCAAAACATATCGCGACATGAATCACATACTATAAGATTAAGAGTTATATATTGGTGGGAACTTTATATAAAGGTTTTGGGTTGGACATCGTACCTGGGTTTTTTTTGCGGGGGCACACAAGGACGCAGTGCCCTTAAAGAAAATTTCGAAAATATCGAAAAACTGAAACAAAATTAAAGAATTACAAAATGAGTATAACTTCTAAGTGAATTTATACTTTTAATATAACTCATTAGAAGTTATACTTCATTTTAAACTTTAGTTATTTACTTTACACAACTATCACATCTAATGTATCATAAAATAACGGGGGTCGTGGGATCGATTCCCACCTCGAGTCTGGGTGTATTATCCATATGTATGTATTTATATATTTCTAAAAAAAATTTTTGTGTATAACAGGCGTCTGTTACCTATAACACGGGCATTAAGTTGTCTACCTTGGGAACCGACGTCCGTGTGTCATATAGTCCTGTATATATTTATATGACGTTCATAAGTGCTTATAAAAAAGTCTATATGAATAAACGATTTTGACTTTATACGATTAGCTGATTCCCGCGACTTCGTCTGCGTAAAATTATACTTGCGAGAGCCTTATACAACCTAAATCTGGCCATATCGAAAAATCCGTTCTTAGCGGATGTCTACTAACGATAAACTACATCCTTGGTTTTTATATTTTTACGTTCCGTGATTTTCGAGATTTTTTACCTTTCACTTTTATATAATCGTATAATATAGACAAAATGTCAAGCTTTTCACAGCCTTTGTAATTGTTATTTTATCATAACATATTAAAGTATTTTTTAATGACAGTTAACAGTAAATAATTATTCGTAAAGTCTAAGTCACTTTACGAATAACCTTTGTAGAGTCTATCTCCTGATGATGCTTCGGTGTCGAAGCGAAACGTGCGTTGAGGCACATCGGAAAGTCGGTGTAGTGCTGTGCTTTGGTGGCGGATTCGGTGGTGTGGCTTTCGGGTTGCAGCATTATACCGATTTTCCCTCGTATTCATTCGCGGATTAAAGCAAAGTAGTCTAGTTTCTCAAAGCAGATTTCCGCAAAGTAACGACTGATTCTATCAATTATTTGAAGCCACGTCTATCAAATTCTTTTAGTATAAACAGGCGTAAATAATTGTTTCGCTATTGCGTCTGCGTTCACAAAAATTCTAATTCTTATTCTAGTTTTGTGCTCCTCGATATTTTGATGTAAATCCTAAGAAGGACTTCTGTTTAAACTGTAACTATTTGATAGAGTTGTGGTAGAATAAGCATGCGGTCGTCTGATATAAATTGGCCTTTGCATATTACATTAACTTCAGCAAAATACGTGTCTGATTTATACAATAGTAGTTTATTCATGAAATTGATAATTTTTGTTATCGGCATTTCACTTTCTCAGAAGGTGGCGTCAGTCGTTTAGGAGATTATCCGAAATAATCAGACAAAAGACGAAATTCGACAAAAATGTTTCATTAAGCACTTTCCATCCGGTATATAACTTTGTTTTAATTCACCAACAAAAAGCTCATTTTTGAGAATAAGTTTTAGAACTTTGAATTAAATAATAGACTTCATTTCAATCTTATTTATAGATGAAATGACATTCAAAAATGTTGACAACGGGTTAAATATGTTAGTGCGTTACAATTATGGAGATTAGAATATAAGGAGAGCCATCTTCCATGAGGGGCTGATTTAAAAAGTGGCCATTTGTAAACAGCAAATTATCTTTCGAAGATTCACCGAAATGACACTGGTGTAGAATGAATTGACCAATAGCCTTCCAGAACGGCGCGGTATGGTGTTAATGTAGCAATGGATTGACCTTTAAAATTCTTCCTCATTCTAATGTGGCGCCCCCTTATTTGCGGATTTCGACGGACAGTTAAATGCATAAACATGGTCCACCTTATATTCTAATCTCCACAGTTACAATAAAAAGTTATTAATAAGTAAGTAAAAATTTATATACAGAAAACAAAATGCAAGGAGAAAAAGAGTTTATCTATTAAGTTAAAAATTTTGACGTTACAAACCAACAAGCAGACATTTAAATTTAAGTTATTTGTATAGACACCTTATAAGCAATAGGCTTGGAGCAATATGTGAACTAGTTCGTACATTCTAAATACTCGTAGATTATTACAAAATAGTAATAAAGTAAGTCTGTCGTAAGGGGTCAAATATCTACAAAGCAAGCAAGAGTTTTAGAGTTCAATTCCCGTATATATTACTATAGATTATAGGATTTCTAAAAGTTAGTTGACGCAAAAAAAAGAAACGTTGTAGAATAAGTCTTAATTTTGTTTTTTAATTGACACTGGTTTTCGAATTATTTAAGTATTTTTTTTTGATTAGTCTATAATATCCCGAAGCTGGGCAAAGGCCCCCCCCTCCTCTCCAACCACACCTTCCTATCCTGAGTTACTTACTATTTACTACATTCTATTATCCTATAATATTATTTATTATACCCGTTCCCCTTCCCCTTTCGGTTCCCGTTTCCGTTCCCGTTCCCCTGTTCCCGTTCCCTTGTTCCCGTTCCGCATATTAGTATATATAAATAACATAGATACCGACTGCAGCGCCATCGCCATGGTTTAGATTCACAAATCATCAGGCTGATTTGTGAATCTAAACCATCCAGGACGCCAACCAAGCACGTATAAGAAAAATCACTCAAAACGATCCAGCTGTTTAGGAGGACACACACACGTACAGTAGATACACATACAGTATTATATAAAAGATAAATTTTACATACTAACACATGTATTTATATATATAAAAATGAATCCCTATTTCCCTTGGTCAGGACATCGCTTATTATTTTTTTGTAGTGTTTATCATTTTCAGGAGATGGTTCTCATATAAAAAAAAAATAAGAACATTGGGCGGATGATTCGAAAATTTAGCATTTGAAAAATTAAACTTTTTTAAAGTAACCTTATGGCGTTTGGCGGATAAGGGTTGTATCCTTAAAAATGTCTGCCTGATTGTTGTGGGTAATTATTCGAAGATATTGAAACCGGTAACGGGAACTGGGACTGGGACTTCACATATAATTGCATTAATTGTCCACAGTTGGATATTTTTCACGATTCGCTAAAAAAATTCAAAAATAAAGTTATATACCTGTGTATTGACTGATATGATTGGTTAGCTGGTATAGTAATTATTTTTTTTTGTTAATGTCATTTTCTATAATATAATTTATTGTTCAAACTGTGAGTGGTGTGGACGCTTATCATTGGTGTACACACCCACCTGGAACACTGATTATTTGTGTTTTCTTTTGGAGTAAATTTTGAACCGTGATTAATTTAACATTAGTCTCTTAACAAGAAGTAATATGTCAATTAAAACCAGTTTTTATTATTTAAAGGTTTTTGTTATAAATATTACAAATTGAATAGAGTGAATAGGTTTATTCTAGGCAAGCGCGTTCCACCGTAGACCGCATCTACACTTTATCAAGTGTGACTGCGGTCAAGCGCTTGCCTTTATGAAAAATAAAATGATGAGCGAATATTTAAATTCAATCATTTATTGAACAAATTACCTTTATCGAGTGTCAGATTAAAAAACAAATGATCTCTTTATATAATTTAAATAAAATATGAAAAAAGAAGCAAAGAAAAATCTTTTTTAAGCAGTTTTATATGCCTGAAACATATATACATACATATGAAGTGAACGAAGTCTTACTTCAGTAGTGTGGTCTAAACCCTTTCCCTTTCCCTTTCCCTTTCCCTTTCCCTTTCCCTTTCCCTTTCCCTTTCCCTTTCCCTTTCCCTTTCCATATCAACGGGATGAACATTTTTAGTGAAATAATGGTTTTCCTTTTATATTTTTTTGAAAATTTTCCTAAATGTTTACTAGTCATTCTGCTATTCGGGACGGACATGAATCCAACAAAAAAAATCATTATAATCGATCCAGCCGCTCTCGGAAGATAAAGCTTTTAATATAATTTTGTGACTTCTTTTTAGGGTTCCGTAGTATTACAAGGAACCATTATAATTTCGATTTGTCCGTCCATCCATCTGTCTCCCGTAAGGTGGTCCCCCTTTAGGCTTTCCAAACTGTTCGACGCATAGACTTGAAATTTTCCATGTTGATAGAACATGCTAAAAACTCATTAGGAAAATTATTCTGAACGAAATCGGACAACACCGGTTTTGTCAGCAATCACCATTTATGACGTTGTGCTCGCAAGGTATAGCTACACTGCCTTGAGAAAGTCTTCAGATTATATTTTTTCCATAATCCTGACACGATTTTCTTCACAAAAAAAATAAATAAAGAAAAATAGCGCTCGAGTATTTGACAAGCGACGAGCGGGCTTTTTTTACAACTTTGTGACTACGTTTTTGTACGACTTTTTATTATTTCACGCTATATTAATGAAGTGATTGATGATATTGAAATACTATTTTATTATTTGTTTGTCTTTTTACCCAAAATATTTTTATTCTTACAAAGAGAAAAATAGCTGTATCTTAGTATTGGGTGGAGATATTGAAATAATTCTTTGAATGGCTGTTAGAGGGCGTTGAAACGAAGCTGCTTGTATCATTAACTCGCGTTAGACTCTCAATCGGTAAGTTTATGACTAAGCGTCTAAATTACATCCTCCTACATATACTTTACTTATAAAAATCAAAATTAGTCTCGCTAAAACCCGAAAACCAATGAACTGTTTTAAATTATGTTTATTTTGTTTTAGTCCCCCTTATTTCAGGGAAGGTTTAAGGGAAAAGACGGAAAGGAAAAGACGGAAAGAAAAGACGGAAAGGAAAAGTCGGCAGATTATTTAAAAATACTAAAAATGCAGACTTGGTCGCCATCGTATTTTATTTTACCTCGTTGTTATCATAACATAACTACGTGAGACTTTATCGTTGACTATCATTCACTTGATATTATCTAATCTCTAATTGAGATAGGTTATATAACGAAAAGTCAGGTACACCACATGGAGGTCATGTGTTCACACGTGAACAAATAGTCAAAATTATAATTATGTACTTACTAGCTTTATACCGCGACTCTGTCTGCGCTGGTTACTATGATTTTCATAGACTTCTTCTTTATTACGTCGTCAGTGACAGTAATCATACACCCAGTGACAGAATTAAAACATGTTTCCTAAGCGTATGACTTCGAACACTAAAAATTTTCTTAGCATGATTTTCCTAGTCTTTTCTTCATTATTGTGTCCTCAGTGACAGTAATCATACACCCAGTGACAGAATTAAAACATGTCTCCTAAGCGTATGACTACGAACACTACGCGGATTAAAGCAAAGTAGTTTAGTTTCTCATGCATGTCATGGATTTCCGCAAAGTAACGCCTGATTCTATCAACATTTTCATTCAGCCAGTTTTGATAATACAACCCTAAATGTTACATCACTTTGTGTCAAGTAACAAAACAAATTGTCAACGTTATTATACACTTTTTTTTAAATTAAAACAAATCCATTTCTCGATGAAAAACACACTTTCACTTTAAACAAAGTCTGTCAATTTGACAAATTAGTTTCTACAGTATCTGTCTGTGAGGTTAAAATATGTATACATTTCACAAAAGATTGATGGATTTAGACATTAATTAAACAAAGGAGGAAGATAAAGGAAGGATGTTGCACTCTCTTATCTGTCACTAACTCAACTCTAGCATTAATTTCATAAGTAATGCAAAATGAACATAATAATAGTAATTTAACATTCAACATGATTGGCGACCAAGTTATGAAATTTTACTTGGAATGGCTGTTTTATAAAGTTCTGATTGACTAAAATAAAAGACAGTTTGATTTAACAATTTAATTAATTTTATCTGTATCTATGCTAATAAATAAAGCTGAAGAGTTTGTTTGTTTACTTGAACATGATAATCTTAGGATCTACTGGTCCATTTTGAAAAATTCTTCCAGTGTTAGATAGCCCATTTATCAATGAAGGTTATAGGTACATATATCATCACGCTAATATTAAACCTACATTTTTTACCTAATTTTATGCAGACGACGTAGCAGGCACAGCTTGTACCATATAAAGCAACACAGTACATGAACATTCTAAAGTTTCTCTATAAAGCTCATAGACTCAAAGAATTCAACAATATGCTGATATATTATCTTTTACTGATATTTTTTACACTTTTAAATATGATTAAATGATTTTTTTTTAATATAATGATTGTTTTAGATACATAGTTTTTTATGAACGTACCTTTGCTGTGGTGTAGTCAACAACTTTTTTTGTAGTGAGATCACACTTGTTGCCAACGAGGAGCTTGTTGACATTGTCACACGCATAACGATCGATTTCCTCCAGCCACTGTTTCACGTTGCTGAACGAGTCCTGGGGATCGTTAAAATAAAAATTAAAACAAAAAACTTCCCGTGTAGAATAACTTTCTCATTGGTCTCCATCTAAATAATGTTTGGGACAACACCAATAGCCTCATATCAATACCTTCCAAGTAAGTTGTTATAACCCCAAACCTGTGGGTTTAGAGTAGTGGTCCAAATAAATTAATGGAAATATAATCATCTCCTATATCTTTAGATTAAATTGAGGAATTTAATTGTAATGACGAATTTTTTTTTACTAATTACTTAAAAAAAAATTGTACATATGTTTGTTCCGGGTAAGTCTGGACCGATTTTGACGGAACTCTCACTGGCAGATAGCTGATGATGCAAGGAGTACCATATGCTACTTTAGTTTTAGAAAAAACTTAAGGTCCAGCATAAAAAGAAACCTCAAAATTTAACAAAAATCACTGAATTCAAACGGGTAAAGCCATGGGGCACGGCTAGTTATTTACTATATTTTGTGCACTTATGTTTGAAATATCAATATTTAATCACATATACATTTTCACCAGAGGTCAGATCATATTTAATACCTTTGAAATTTTCTTATTATTTTTAAGCAGTGCTTTTTAGTGCTAGAATTTCTTACTGAATTCACAAAAAAGCATTCTCACTGATTTAATGAAATCAAGATATAAAATAAGTAACTTAATTGCAATTAGCATTTGTTTTTGAAGACTAAACAAGTATTTCAAAGAAAAAATCAATAACAAGTTTTAAACAACCTTGAATCAGTTCAAGCTCTAAATTATTCAACTGCTATAATCACTATCACTGTATATTATAAAACAAAGTCCACTGCCATCTCTGTCTGTCTATCTGTTCGCAATAACCTCAAAAACTACTGAACGGATTATCATGCAGTTCTTACTTATATATAGACTGTATTATATGTATATATTATTGTAGATACAAGCTGAGAATTTCAATGATTTATAGTGTGATGTTGTAAAAACATATTTTAGTGTGCTTACATTGTGTGCACTGGCTAAACTTTAAGAGATAGACCAAAGTAATTTAGTTCATATATCTTTAATTGTAACATAAAATGATCAATAAAAATGTCAGCGATGGCATAATTTGTCTCTTTCATCCTCCTTCTCCTATACTTTTATAACCCACAGTACCCATTCTTATCTTTTAAATATTAAAAAATATAACAAACTATGTATGAATAATAAAGAATACAGTATAAATCCTTATCCATTTAACAATTTTATAAAGTCTACGCTAGATACTTTGTACATTTTATGAAGATCAAAATTGCTGTTTACAGCATATCATTAAATATGTTAGAAGATATGCAATATTTAAAATGCGGGAGCAGAGCGTCTGTAGGTCGGAGGGATATGCGACCACTAGATGACGCTATGTTTTGATATTCAATAGTAAGAGTTGGTTAATGTTCTCATACGACAATGTCTGCTGGGCCCGCTAGTAATCAAATAAATATATACACAACTATGACAAACAGACGTTTGTTCTTAAGGTAGACAACTGCCTGTGTTATGCGTAACAGGTGCCTGTTATACACAAATATCTTTTTTGCAGAAATATATAAATAAATATATACAGATAATACACCCAGATTCGAGGCGGGAACCCACAATCCTAAGAGTGGAAGGCAGGGTCACTGACCACTGTGCCAACGGGCCAGCCGTTTATATTCAAATTTATTTTCTTCGAAACCATCTTCGTATCATCGATTTAAGACGTTGAAAGTATATTTTTTCAAATAATGAATTTCACATCGAATAATTTACAAAAGTTTTTCAAAAATTGCATAGAAATATTGAATAATTTGTTGATTAATGATACTAGTATAAATCATAGAAACGTTCTATATCCGCGAAGGATTTTCGTCAAAATCGTTTTAAGGCAATACCAGACTCAGGGGGACTTTCCACCATGCAGAAGCAGCGAAAATAACCTACCAAATCGTGTGTTATATATAAAACTAGCGGAATTAGCGGAAGCGATTTATAGTCCGTCGAAAGGTCTAGTACGATTGCCATCTTTTTTGAGTTCTTCCTTCTTTCTTTTTTTTACACCTTCCCTGAAATAACGCGCATATAACGAAACAACCAGAATTCAAATCGGCCCAACTGTTTTTTGTTGGGGATCGGTGCCGTAACTGGGTTATATTGGCGGGGCAATAAAACACCGACCTTTTCTTATCTTCACGGACTGTATTTACAAGCTTAATATAACATCTGGATCAGGTAGCGTCGTGTAATAACATGCCGTGCCGCAATTAGACACGACCTTAAGTACTAAAAGGAGGCCGACATTAGTGTACGCCGTAAACCAGTAAACAATCCGTGTTTACGTGAGCGAGTCTGTTAAGTATTGACTTGACTTTTCCTTTCTTGTTTTATGAGAATAGAAATTTGTGGGAACTGGAATATCAAAACCACTACGAAGAGTACTAAAAACGACTCTTCTTCTAATAGCTTTTCCTTTCAAGATAAATTTTAAGCTAAGTATGGTTGTTTGGTAATGTAGAAATCACTAATAGAAACTTTTATGTACATAAGTATATTTACAATAAAAAAAACAACGTGGCATTACGTGTGCGCGAGCACGTTGAGCACGTTCGTGGCGTTATCTTTGAGTGAGCATGTTGAACAAGTGCGTGGCATTACCTGTGCCGAGCATGTTGACCACGTGCGTGGTGTTAGGTGTGCGCGGGCACGTTGAGCACGTTCGTGGCGTTACCTTTGAGTGAGCATGTTGACCAAGTGCGTGGCATTACCTGTGCCGAGCATGTTGACCACGTGCGTGGCCGATTAATGTCACTTTGTGATATTAATCGTAATTAGAGGTAGCACCATGCTTGTAGCCGAATTGGGCCGGCGCGTCTGGGTACCAGTACCTCTTTCTCACATGAGATTGGCGTGAAGTGGCGGCAATGCTGTCACATCTAGTGATTGTGTTGTTGTCGCGTTTCGTTCGGTTTGTGAGACTTCCCGGTGGCCTAAACTCGTCATTAAAGGCCGGCAGCGCATCAAGTCGGTTGAAAATAAGTATTTATGCTTCAAGTATATATTCCCATAACTTTAAACGATGTTTATTCATAATCAGAACGTATCAAACAGGACCTACCCGAAGGTAAAACCAAAGGAAATCAATGGTACTCAACGGATATAGATCAACTCAAACTATATTTAGGATCATAACCTTATGAACGGTTAAAAACCCGCCGCTGTACAAACATAGTAAAAAACAATTCTTTGTCATGGGAATGTATAATTTAATGTCTAACTTAATTATACGATTCTTTAACAAAATTCCAGATGCCATAATAAAACATTCTATAGTTAAATATAAACGTGTTAAAAACACTCTTATTCGAAAGGCGTATTATACAGTCGAAGACTATATTATGGATAAAACTGCTTGAAATTGAGTAGCTCGAGTTTTGTACTTTATAGTTAACATTCAGAAATGTATTAAATCACTTGAAATCCAACACATGAATTTATATATATAAATATAATCCTTTGTACGGTAGTCTCGCTAAAAATCGAAAACAGCAAAATCATTTTGCATTGTATTAAAAGATAGGAAAAGTCTGAAAAAAAGGAAGATCAAAATATTTTTTAAAAATACTAACAACAATTCAGGTAAGACGACGTCTGTCTGGTCCGGGAGTTCGAAATATAAAATAAACAAGGAAAAAGATTAGCGCGTTCAAGCAAACAAACAAACTCTTCAGCTTTATATATTAGTATAGATTATAGGATACGGCTCCTTAGCGTATGGATTTGAATGGTATCCTTTTAGTCTCACTGCCTGTAAGCGGGAAAATTTGATTGGCTGTTGAGATCAGATGAAAAAAAACCGCTTTTGAGAAGTAAATAGTGCAAACTGTATCAACTGATTCAAGAAATGTAAGAAATTCATTTTTTGTATCATAGCAATGTCAAACAACGATAATTATATTTGTGGTCTGAATTTTGACTCAACTACTAACTAAACCTCTCGAACCACCACATTGTGCTCGACGTCTTTGTTATACGTTTACTTAAAGCCTGCTTGATAAGGCTTTATGTCAATTAACTACCAAACAATGCTTTTATCTTATTAATAACTACATACTTAGTTATAATAAGTTCATATGAATTTTGTTTGCTAAGCACACACGCTTAATATATTTTATTCAATTTTACCTTCTTTCTTGTTACCATCAAATTAGAAGATGAGGAAAAATGAATCATTTAGAAAGTATAATTCTTTTTAAGTACATATAGTGTGTGTTCCGATATATACTGCGAGCACTGTAACCTGTGACGTCAATTATGTATACTGTGAAGGTGTTCCTTTTCCGTTTGCTATACTGATTACAGTTTAAAACGGAACGCGGTCCAGTATACTGACGTCCCCATATTTTTTTTTCATTTTCACTTTATCAATTTTACAAATCCACGATTTGTGTGCGCCTACAGTTTTTTTAATAATATAATACAGTTAAATTGTTAAATTTAAATGTTAATTTTTTTAAAGAGATCAAAGTACTAAGAGCACTGAAGCTCGAAAGCACACGTGCTCACAGTACAAAAATGGCGACTATACTGGCTGTGTATTACGGAACGATTATGACACCAGCGCGAATACCGAGCAGTGCTCGCAGTGTATATCGGAACATATCCATAATGATTTACAATAAGATGGAACGTAATAATTGTAAATGTTACAATGCTACCAAATCGAATATAAAGCTTGAATAAGCTTTTCTTTGATTAAATGGTAGCAAACTGGTTTTGTAAAACAGACGCGACAGAAATACGTATAATGCAGAATTCTAATCTCTACTGAACAATTGCAAGGATTAAACTACGCCACAGCTTAGTTCAAAATATAGACTACGTACAGACGCAAAATATTAAATCTTAGACTAGCAAAGGGGTGTTTTGCCCTGTTTACTTGTGAAAAAAGATAAACAAGAGGATTAGGGGTGTCCTGTAAAAAAAATAGACAAGTATAAATCTAGAATAAAACGAGAATAAGGATAAAACAAGGACAAGATTAGTAAAAGATCATTACAAAACCGACATGAGACCTAAAAATTTTAGGTATAGGACCGAACCAGAAAAAAACAAGGGCAAGGCGAGCTTAAATAAGATTTCTGCAAATTGATTCTAAAAGTATAACCAAGGCAAGTTATTAGATTAGTGCTACATGCACGGATTATTTTGAAGATCCAAATCGCTAACTAATGATTATTTATTTAAGTTAATTTTATTTCATTATAGAAATGTGTTAGTAAAATGAAATGTAATTAGATATATCGATATAGACAGGTTATTAAAAGCTGTAAATAGCTTTCGATAACTTTTGAAAATTTGACGGATTAAAGACTTAAGTATAAGCCGTTAATGTGTTACATACGGGCAAGTTTGTTTAAAAGTAATATGCTTCAAATATTGCGTCTAATGAAATTTTTAACTATAACAACGCTTATTTAATGGAATTTGGAGATTTAAGTCTAAATTAATTCAGCGGCCATGTAGATTTAACATCGAAACTAAAGTACAACAAACATTTTAAAATATATGGTGGCAAAATCCTGAATAACCAAACGGTTGGTGAATGGTTTTGATGGGTAAACTTACGAGTACATATGGTATAACAGTATATAAGTATATGAGTATATGCTTATATCAAAGACAATAATAATGTATAGTGATTATAATTTCTCTTAAGTGCTTGGTGAATGGTTTTGGTGGGTAAACTTACGAGTACATATGGTGTAACAGTATATAAGTATATGAGTATATGCTTATATCAAAGACAATAATAATGCATAGTGATTATAATTTCTCTTGAGTGCTCGTTAAAAAATGTTGGCATAAAGACTGTTTTACAAGAGTTTGCTTAATATTTTTGTTGTATACTCCAGGACAGTCAAGTCATTGAAACTTATGTCAACAGTCCGTCTACAAAATTATTTCCAATCTAATTTAGCATTGAAAATTTCCTCTCTTGTACTTGCTATCTTCAAACGGCGAGTGGTCCCCAAACAATTGTTCAATGTAGACGAATAAACATCTTCAAATTTGAATTGCTATTTCTTGCGACAGCGGCAATTAAGGCTCAAGGAAATTCCGTAACAGTTTGACAAACATCAATTCTTTATATTTTTAATAAGATTTACAGAGGGAAGATAAATACTACAATTACTTTGACTCGAAACTCGCAATCGCCATCGTTTTGGCAACCGTCATCTCTATTTTCACTGTGATCTACATCCACAACGCTATCGTCATGGTTAACACATTCTCTCTCGTTGTCATCATCACATAGCAATTACTATATGACTGGAGAATGTACTTACTATTTAAAAAGGAGCTATAAATTTGAAAGAGCCAGAAAATTTCTCTATTTATAGAAGTCGCTAAATCTTATAGATTTTTACTTATCTAAGTGTTTAAAAATCGATTAAAATTTATCTTAAAAACTAGTGCATAGACTGTCTCTATACTCTATAGTAATATATAAAGCTGAATAGTGTGTTTGTTTGCTTGAAAGCTCTAATCTCAGGTACACTTGTCAGTATTAGGTTCAGTTAGATATTCCGTTTACCGAGGAAGGCTATAAGCTATATATCATCACGCTAAAATTGAATCTATTTTTTTACCTAATTTTACGCGGACGAAGTTGCCCTGTTGGCGCAGTGGGCAGTGACCCTGCCTTCTGCTCCGGGGTCGTGGGTTCGATTCCCGCCTCGAGTCTGGGTGTTATTATCCATATGTATGTATTTATATATTTACAAAAAAAAAAATATTTGTGTATAACAGGCGGCTGTTAACTATAACACAGGCATTAAGTTGTCTACCTTAGGAATAGACGTCCGTGTGTCATATAGTCCTATATATTTATTTATTTTATTCCGCAAAATATTAAAAATCAATTAAACGAAACGAACATAAAATATAAATTAAAAAAATATTTTTTAACAAAATGAGTTTCAAATAAATAATAATCGTTAAAATATCTGCCCGTATGTTTTACTATATTTTTTGTACTCTGCACAAATGCGTGTTCGAGCAAGCGGTGAAGAATGTCGGTGTGCGGAAAAATCTGTATAGGTTTATGATACACCGGTAATGCCTAATTCAGTTCGAATAATTAAACTAAGAGAAGTTCCTACTATTCCTGCTCAAATTCCAAAAATAAAATATAAAGGAAAGAAACTTAAAAATTTACAAAAGAAAAAAAAAGTTGAGCTAAAACTATTCTTAATTTAAACAAAAACAAAATTGCAATTTAAAAAAGGAGTCATAAACGGACACAGATTAAATACATTTGACGTTTTTGTTTTTTTTCTCACGTTTGATTTCTTTTAGAAATTATTCATTTACTAGTATATAACTTTCGAAAAATTTATTAAAATATACATATTAATGTTAATGTTAAATATAATTTATAACACCAAAATAATTATTTTTTATTTTTAGCATAAGGTTTCATAAAAATTATTTTGTCCTTTATAACATTACAAATATAGCATTGACAACATTAAATACTGCCGATGTATGCCTATGCGAGCCTTCTGCACGTCAAAATCGGTTCGATACCAGTGACAGTGAAAAAATTGTCCAGCCGTTTCGTAGATTTCCCGTAACAAGTAGTCAGGAAATGATATTTTAATTTATGTTTTTGTATATATGTATATGTGTACAAAAAAAAAATCGAAGTGACTAATAAATTCATTAATTTTATCTGTTTACGTAGATGCGTTTGCTACTAACATAATATATACATATATTTAATTTAATTATATCAAAGAATGTTTCTACGAATGTATGCTAATAATCAATAACAAAATGTTTAATTTTAATTATCTATAATTAGAATTCATACTTTTTATATTTAAAAGTAAACTAAACAAAACATAAACTTATTTTTTTAATTTGGATTTGTGGGTTAGGCACACCAAGGTGGAAGCTTTTCGGCGAGGAATGAAAGGTGGGAGCGAAGGTCGATATGCTCAACCACCGCAAAGCCTTCGAGGCGGAAGAGCCAAAAATAACAATTTACAAAATTTCAACGGTTTACAAAATTCAAAAACAATTTTCAAAATTCAAAAAACGGCCACAAAAATTCTTCACGCCAACTATAAATAATAGTCGCATAAATAAAGTTTGTGATAAAAAAAAAACTAATCTTTCATTCATAAGAAATAATATCTACTTGTCCATCTGTAAGCAGTGTTTTGTCAAAACAAATGCGTCAAAAAAATTGTCAATACGCCCACCGATGACCCCCGTGGCGTTTAACGTTTGACTTTTATGTTTTTAATTAATCAAAATTATTTAGAAACTCTTTTAAATGGAACCATGTCTTCATCAAAATAATAATAATGAAACCATTTTTTTATGTTTTCTTACGTTGTTCAGGATATTTTTCTGGACACAACAATATTCCGCTAAAGAGTCAGAAATTATTTGTGTAAGTTTATGACAAGTTGGTGTATTATTGATCCCTATCAATATAACCCCGGAAAAGACACCAACGTGTCCGTTACAGAAGTTTTAACAAAATAACAGTGATTACGAGTTAAGACAAAAGCGCCCAATAATGCTTCGAAATTCCGACCAAAACTCCAGCTGCAACTGAATGCCTGCATTATTGCTATTTGAAACTGAATTTTCAATAATTTCCCCCGAGACATCGGTATTTGTAAAAGAAAGTTGTTTTATTGGCAAGGTTTAATCTTATTCGTCTGTAATAAATTCTTTGCCAGATTTTATCATAGAAAATTCAATATTCGACTGATTTTAATATACATGTTACTTACTTCACCGAGTTTCCCTTATATTCTACTAGCAAACCCGGCGAACTCCGTTTCGCCACCAGATGGCTTCGTTTTATGTAACATTTCGTTTGGTGATTAAAAGAGTCAATTTTTGTTGATTTTCCAATTTTCAAGATTAATGTTACTGAAATGATGTTCATTTTTTTTTTTGATAAAATTAGAATTTGAAATTGATTAATTTTTATGAAGAAACTATGAAAGGGTGGTGGGTACTCTATGATAAAGTCTATAAAATCAGTCATACATTCTTTGCTTATGTCTTATCTCGTAAAAAATATGTCACCATCATTCCATCATCACCATTTTTACTCATTGCATCCAATTAATATTTTATAAGGTGTATTTTTTATTAGGGCAATTGTTTGATGTCACTACTCAATGTTCATACCCTTGATTTGTTTATTTTCCAATATTTCTAAAAATAATATACAAAAAAATTGCATACCTAATTAAAAGATACAACACGGAGACTTCCAAATGTATTTTACAATAAAGAATATTTTAGTCTATCTAATATAAATTCCAATTTTTAAAAAACAAAGAACTAAATAGAACAAACTTGTGTCGCGTTGTAAGCACCCGCTTCATAACATCGATATACGAGATATCGTTTTTTATGCTCATGATGGACCTAATAAGCGTAAATTTAAGTCCAATATAAGCATAAATATTTATTTAAGGATACACAACATAAGGGACATTACATTAATATATTATATTAATTTCTAACAATAACCCTTAGTAAAATTTTCTTTAAGCAGGAACTAGCATGCGAAATGGTAAAGCATTTTCTTGGCCGATTATACATACGCAATTTCAGTTTAAATTAACTGTTACAATTCCAAAGGCAATAATCCCCACCATAAAGGAGATATTTTAAAGGCATTACGCCGTTATTGCCAATATAAAATAAAGTTCTTCCTTACAACATCTCATAATTTAATATATCGGGGTCCGAACGAACGACAGCGTAAATCTCTAAAACAACATTCACGCATTTAATGATCTAATATCTGGAGCAACCGTAGTTGACTGACAGATAAGTGATTGTGGAATTTGTTGCCATCGTAAAGTTGCTCGTTATCATAATATTGGATATACTAAACCACACCCATAGCTACCTGTAGTAGCTGGGTAATAGCTGTTTGATGAATTGTATCCGGATTAAAATAGTGGCACTCTTCCGCATACATTCTACTAGCTTCAACTTCCAACTTCCTCCGCGTATTTTAGCTCGTATGAAAATCGATTTATACAACTTCGACTTTCATACTAACTTTCAACTCCTATTTGACGCCTTTCAAATTTAATTTTCGCGAAAAAAAGTAGCTTATGTCTTTTTCCAAGGTCTAATCTACCACTATACCAAAATTCATCGAAATCGGTTCGGCACTTTAGACACAAAAACGGATGGAAACAATTATAATATTAGTATTAGTAGTAATTGTATTACTAAAATACTGATAGTAAGAAATTGTTGTGAGTTCTTAAGAAAAACAAAGGTTCTTAAAAATACCACGAGATCGCTCTCCTACTCGATATTCCTATGGCCAAGAGACAGGCCTAAGACCAGGAGCGTAATGGGATGTATCAAGACGGGCACGACGTTTAGTAATTAAAGAAAACGAAAAACAAGAATTGAGTTCATATGGAGAGAAACCTCGGCTGAGACTTGCCGTCCATAATTTTAATCGTATTCCTGTGATTATGGAAGAATCTCGAAGAGTATGTAGAAATCTTCCCTAGTACCTTTCATCCACTGTGGAGAAGTGTATATTCAAAAGAAAACACGCAAAATAAACGCTTCAGTATTACCGTTTTACTGTTATTTATCTTATAAATAAAATTCTCGTGTCCCAGTGTTACTTGCCATACTCCTCCGAAACGGCTTAACCGATTTTGAAGTAAGTTTAAATGCATATCCAGTAGGTCTGAAAATCTGCTACTATATATTTTTCATACTCCTAAGTGATGAGTGGGCGAAGTCGCGGGGTACGGCTAGTAAAAGTTTAAAAATTAAAGTTGGTTGACTCGTGTAAGAATTATATTTTTCTAAAATTTCACTACACTTAAATATAGTTTAGTATAGTCGACCAAGAAAGTGCTTTACCATTCTGTATGACAGCTCCTAGTTTAAGGAAATTTTTCTAAGAGTTATTGTTTGAAATTAACGTAATGTATGACAAGCAAAAATGAGCCTTTTAACTAATTTACGTGCAAACGACATTCGACCTTAGCGTGGCAAACAATTTCTTGGTCGACTATACATTATTGTTTTACCATTTTAAAATTGATTTGACAATCGAAAAGGTAAAAGCTGCTAAATTGACTGTACTATCTTAAGTAAAACGTTTTGGACATTTGGGCAATTGTGGTAAAAGTGTATTTCTACGGATTGTATACAGCGAGACAATGTAAAGAAAATTGGATAGTGCTTTTTGTGAGCGCTTTACGCGTGAGTGATTCGTGATTCGATTCTACCTCTGTTTTGCTTTGCTTTTACTCGTAATGTAGCCGAATGATTTTTGGGCGATGACAAAATTTAATAACTAGTTTTTATGCCAGAAAAAATGGCGCCCATTGTGTTTTAATTATTGCGTTGCGTAATTGTAAAGCTGCACATTTTAGCCGATAATTGGAGTAGACGTGAAGTGATTGCGTTTTTTTCGTGGACCGCTTATATAAGAGCCAATTTGTTTCGTGCTTACCGTCAAGTGTTAACTTTGCGAGATTGCTTTTTTCAAATAATTGAAGTTATTGTATGCCCTACTAAAATGTTCTCTAAAAGTTCCATAAAAAATTCCAAAGGAGGTCGATGATAAACCAAATTTGAAACTTGGAATAGACGACTTATGAATAAGACTTCACAATTTTTATACTTTGTCTAAAATGTTGTTTTGTACATGCAATACTGAATCGGTAGAAGAACAGTTCCGGCTTCTGTTGCATTTTAAATGTCACAGACTCAATCTTTTTAGTGTGTGTGTGCAACCTATGTTGGTTGTTACCTACAGAAGTCAAATACTTGTAGCCACTAAACATATTTACTATGTATAGGATGTATAGGATTTCAAAAATTCTTTCAGTATTAGATAGCCCATTCATCGAGGAAGGCTATAGGCTATATATGATCACGCTAAAAGATTTCAGCTAATTTTACGCGGACGAATTCGCAGGTAACAACTAGTATATCTTCAGAACATATCATATATGTATACACATAAATAAATATGAAGTTAGTAACGTTGAAATTAAAATCTTTTGTTTATTGCGTATGACTATATATCGGATCATATGGACAGATTGAAGAATGACTCACACATTATATTATTGCAAAGTACATAATCTACTATTCTTTCAGCTACATCTATTTCCTTTTTTTAAACTTTTCTTGCTAAATATGTAGTATCAAAGTTTTACAATGTTATAAACAAACCATTTGTTTTTCTTTCAAATCCATTCAGTTAATTTTTATTTTCAGCCAGTATCTTTTTGATCCAATGCATACATTTGACTTGGAAGAGTAAACTCGTTAGCCAAACGCTGAAGCAATTTTGGATATCAGAGATGTTTCTAACATCGACTTAGAACCTTTATAATGAAGTCAAAGGCCTAACTTAATAGCGTAATTCAATTAGAGGTAGCGCCATGCTTGTAGCCTAATTGGGCCGGCGCGCCCGGGTACCAGTACCTCTTTCTCACATGAGATCAGCGTGAAGTGGCGGCAATGCTGTCACGATTGTTTAAGCTGTATATGTCTGTAATTGTTTTTTACCTAAATGTGTGTGCAATAAAGTGCTTATCTATCTATCTATTTCTTTGCATTTAAACCTTCCCTGGAATAAAGGGAACGAAACCTAACAAAAATAATTCCAATCGGTCTAGCCGTTTTCGAGTTTTAGCGACTATATAAGAGCGATTGATTTTTTTATTTTATATATACAAGAATTTGCATCTGCTCCCACAAATTCGAATTTATAATCATACGATGTGTTATTCAAATAGACATTTACTCTTACGAATCGTCATGAAATATTTTTAAAGCTACCGCCGATTCGGAAAGTTTGAGTAACGAGAAGAATCAGAAAGAGACTCGTTAATTACTTAAAAATAAAGGCTCTTACAAAAACGGAGTTCAATACATCTTCATGTTGATTGTAAAGTACAAAGCTCGAGCGACTCAACTCTTATATACCCATTTACAAGATATAGGCTTTCTATCTTTAGGAAGATCAACCAGAATCCAGGTTTTGTTTTCCTTTATAGACTTATGGTTCAATGATTCCGTTTATATCATTAGCTGACATCATGACATAATCCTCAAATCTAATATGAGGTCTTTGACGACTTCTATCTCGTAGATTAATTCTATTAGTTACTTCAGCTATATCATCCGAGCTTTCTGGTTCCTATTTTTAATAGCTTTTGATTTAAAATAAAACTTTCCAGCCAGAAATCGTCTACGAACATCAAGTGGACGGGTGCAAAGCTCACTATTCATTACATGGACTGGTGTGCTTTTAATAAATCCTCCTATAATCTACATCACTTGGTTTTGAATTCTATCCAATTTAAGTAGATTACTTTTAGAACTTGTATTATAAAAAAAGCTACCATAGTCTATCCTACTACGATCAACGACAAATTGTCCAAGTTTCGAAAAAAGTTAGCAATATCCTTATGATTGGCTACTTTCTTTGTTTGTTTCATTGCAAATTTCATTGATTTTATAGTTTGTGTCCATGTTGTTAAGAGACTAGTTTATATTTAAATGCTGTATTTACCTATAATAGCGTTGGAAACTGAACGGAATTCATAATTAATTAAGTTTTTAAATGTACTTTCCACATGCTGCTGGAAAACCGACTGTGGTTTATGTTGCACTGACTATATTTTATAAGTAAAATTGTCTCTTAATAAAAAAAATTAAATAAATAAAAATAAAGTTAACAAACAAACAAACTCTTCGGTTATATATATATATTAGTATAGATTATTAAAATATGACCTCACGCACACTAATGCCAAACGATTTATACACACATGTATACATTTTACTATGAGAAAGCAGAAAGTTTTGTCGTTATTTGGAAAACAAACAAGGGGCTTAAATATATACAAGTAAACAAATTTAATTAGCACAAAGATTAGCAAACGTTAAAGGTACTTGAGACATAAAACAAAAACAACAAAAGTTAAGCGCTAATTAAATAAAAAATAAAAGTAAAAAATCACTCTTCATTTTCTTTTTGAAAGAGGATTTTGTTATCAAATAAATAATCTATACCAATATATAATGCTGAAGAGTTTGTTTGTTTTCTTGACGGCGCTAATCTCAGGAACTACTTTGAAAAATTCTTTCACTATTAGATAGCCCATTTTTTGCGGAAGGCTATATATCATCACGCTAAAATTGAACTCATATTTTGTACCTAATTTTACGTGGGTGAAATCGCGGGCACAGCTAGTCTTATATATTAATGTTGGATATACGAATACACTACATAACAGCGTTAAATAACTATATTTAAGGCAAAAAAGGTTACCTATAAACTTACTAAGACATTAAGCACGTATTTTTTCGTGTCTAAAAGGATCATTTCACTTGAGAGCTTCTTGGAATTTTAAAAGCATATGGTATGGAAAAGGTTCTAGATTTAATATTAAAATAAAGCACTCAGAGCACTTAAATTTAATATTTAAGCCTTGAGATCCATGTATGTCTCAACATACAACATAAGAATCTGATTACACGATAAGTAAAGTATATCCTGTTATGTTTCATTATAAAATTACTGAGTTATATATGAATAAACAAAAAAAAAGCATCACAATTGACCGACGCAAATAGGAATAGAAATTCTTAGATTTAGAAGGGTCCTTAAGTATTCAAAATGGACGTCCGGCTCGAAGCACCATATATAAATGTCATAGCCAAGGGAAATCTGTTTAATAAAGAGATGTGGACGGTAAACAAATCCTCGTTCCCCACTGGAGCGACACAAGGGACTGACAGTAGTGATACGTCGTGACATGTTTCTCTCGCTGTCACGTAGACAGACGTACATTTTTGTGAGTCGAATGTTCCGCCCATCCCGCACCTCTCTGAGTATAACACACTACTTTGTCCAGGGGTTGGATTTTCCTCTTCATCTGTCCGATAACTGGTTACATCAACTACGGGTACGCGACCCCGGTCTACTCTAGCTGCAATTGTCAACCCTCTATTACGTCCGTGACAGTAGTATCTGTTTCGTTTTTTTTTTCCATCTACCTTTATATCCTTTTACGACATCCATTATTCCTTTAGTCATATCTATTTATCTGCATAGAGGTAGCGATACGCTGGCAGTCCTTTTAGTTTGCAGCCAAATCGGGCCACCAATACCTCTCATAAACCGTTCGGATTGTTAGTTTCCAGTGGTCTAAACACCTATTTAAAGGCTGACAACGCATCTGCGAGGCTTCCGATGGTGCAGATGTCTACGGGCGTCGGTAGTCACTTACCGCCTGCTCATTTGCCGCTTGTAAAATAAAAAGAAAACAAGCGTTGACCAGAGAAAGTATCAGTGATATCTCTAAGATAAAATTACCTACGTCACTTTAATAAGTACACGATTATTGTTTTCATATAATATGGGGCAAAGTAGCAAACAGTTCATCCTACTATAAGTGACTATCGACACCCATACTAAACCCGTACATTTTAAAGTAGGAATATATTAATCTTATAGAGCACATATCTATCTGTAAACCAAATGAGGATATGTTATTGCTCTATGTAATTTCCATATATATTTAAAGGATCGCTTTGTGTCTACACAAAGCTCATATTCCCTTTGAAAGGATAAAATCTAGTGTTAACAGAACGGAAAACGTAGTCCTTTGATAGTAGTAATGGAGTCGCGGCGGTATGGGGATTATTTGTTCAATATGTTAGGTCAACGATTCGTAGAATCACCTGCGTACTACTCCTTATTTTTTGTGTTAATAACGTTGTATGATGATTAACGACGATAAGCGTCGTATAAAAATACGACGATGATAAGGGTCAAAATCGCGTACTCCATGCGATGTTGACCAAAATTGAGGAGGGCTGCGATCTGTCACTTTGGAAAGGAAGGCAGGGTCACTATCAGCATCCGATTGAACAGTCAATAATAGTAGTTGACATCCAATTCCAAACAATTTATATAATTTTTTATTCACCTAGCATAACTTGAAATTATCAGTTATATTGACTATTTGACATTACTTGTAATCTTGAAATTATTTTGACACTTGACATTATTTGAATATACCTTGATGGTTTCAATTTATTACTTGAAAACTTTTTATCCCATCAATTAATTGCCTAACAAATTAAACTCAACATATTTCTTGACATTATCCGATTTTAATATTTTATAAAATTATATAAATTACTATATAATCCTGATAAAATAGTTGCAATGTATTTTATCTATTGAATTTGCTATGCCCTAACAGGGCGCCATTTATATATTAGCACGAGTGCAATTGAATAAAAGAATTGAATTATGTTTTTGTATTATGTTCTGTCTACCTTCACAAATACTCTAATTTATATTCTAGTTTTTTGTTCGTTTATATTTTGGTGTAAACGCTGTGAACGAGCTTTCACTTACACTAAAAGATTGGAAAAGAATGCTTAAAAGATTGAAAAAGATTGTTCTAGCTCTATGTTCGTTTGGTCTAAACCTACCTGTACCTGTATAAACATTTTGAGGAGGTCGTGGCCTAATTAGTGGTCGGCATTTGAGTCGATCGCTAAGTTAAGTTGCTCTGTCTGCGACCGGGTGATAGATGGGTGACCCATTCTAAATAATAATTGTTAACTAAAAATACACAATTACATGTATCTCAAGTTTCAAGAACAGATCTTGAGCCCATTTAATGTATCCAATATATTTAAATACCTGATCGATTTTTAAAATTCACGTATTGTAAGCCAAAATTGAGTAATGTCAACTTAAGAGAATTTGGCGGCAAATTTAACATGTTACTCTGTGAAATTCAGCCGTATTTGACAACTGTTATAATAATTAAATTCCGTCAAAATGCAAGACAGTTTGATGTCGAAATCTGCTCTCTTAACAAACTAAAAACTTAAAATGAAGTTATTATTTTTTTTATATAAAATTAAGACAAAAAATAAGAATACATATTAATATAAATCCTTTACATAGAAATGATATTCGTAACACATTAACGTCAAAAATCTGTAAAGAAAACACTCGAACAAATTCCACATACAGGACAGCAATGCACAATAAACGAATATAAACTAGCAGATTTTTTCAATACAATTTCATCCATAATTAATTCGAAATGTTCTTTTACAATTACTGTGGAATTATTGTACCATAATATTATACAGCGTTTATCTACAACAATCAGATCTCTGGTAGTCGTAATTCAATGCCGGTTAAAGAAGTATTTTATGTACTATAAACTTACACTTTACTACATAACAATAAATCATTCATAATTGAAGTGAAACCAAGAGGCAAGTCAAACAGAGTGAAAATAAAAAGCAACGCAAATAGAGTGAAACTAAGAGGCAACTCAAATAGAGTGAATCCTAAAGGCAACTCAAATAGAGTAAAACTAAGAGGTAACTCAAAAAGAGTGAATCTAAAAGGCAACTCAATTAGAGTGAAAACAAGAGGCAACTCAAATAGAGTTAAAGTAAAAGACAACTCAAATAGAACAGTATGTTATAAAAACCATCGAAAGCATTCCTTAACATAATTTTCAGTTATGGTACCCCTGCTCTTATGTTATTTCATTGGTAGCGCCTATTATAACTGCCAATAGCATCTATTAATACGACTCTCAGTTATGGTAGCACTGTTCTAAAGACATTTCATTGGTGGCAATAGACCTTTAACAAGATTACAATGAGCCATTTACTGAAGATATGTCCATACAACTTCTTTTTTCGAAACTGTGAACTAACTTTTAAACCACTAAATCATAAGGGTGGCCCAACAAAATATCGTCTTCTATGGTTCGCTTTGGTAAGCGACCCATAGATGGCGGTGTGGTCACCGCCCGCCGGCTACTTTGCCTGCACATTTTAAGTGTCTTAAATAATGTCATAACTTTGAAGATATTAATTTTAATAATATGCTGTAAAGGACAATATTGATTTACATAAAATGTATTCTCTTGTAACAAAAATCACATCAAAATCGGAAGACTTCTTTAATTTCTCTATTCACTTCACCAACATTCTATGCAGAGTTTACGTCCTGATGAAGATCTTGATTTTTTTTTTATGATAGACTAGTTAATGTACTCTATTATACTTATTGTATTGTATTGTATTGTATTGTATTGTATTGTATTGTATTGTATTGTATTGTATTGTATTGTATTGTATTGTATTCTTTTATCACCCTATCATATTTCCTGTAGCCAACCAAATTGGGAATTTTCAACGAGAATTTAATATCTCCTTGCTCCATACTATTTAAATGTATACACAATATTGTTACTCTCCTGACTCTACATCTTTATTTACTTTTAATCCATATTTATGCAAAATACTTTGATCAGCACAACATTTTACCTGAACCAGTAAACAATCGTATTGTGAAATATTGTTATCAAAACCAATAAATTTCGTTTTGGAAAATATCAATATTATTGTAACGGATATCATTTTTTGAAGTCGGTTAAAAGGCGATTGAAGTACATTTGTTAATGCAATTATCAAATTTGCCTAAAACTTAAGTGTAAACTTAACGGCGTACAGCAATAAAATATATTTTTTTGGTCCAAGGTCTCTACGCTCGCGATTGCAAAAAAAAAATCAATCAAAATGAAAGCCGTTAACTTCATAATACTCTATCCATGACATGTGAGCCGCCGGTCCTTTCAAGTGACGTCCACCATATTTGATGACATGTTCTGTCCACCAAACAGCGAGGTCAAGAGGCTTTATTGGATTCTCCCTAATAAGTGATCTCAATCTGACAATATTGTTCTTGTAGCTGAAATTTAAATTCTAATACAGTTTAATTTCACTATCTTTTTACAAACAAATTTCTTGTAACAAATATTCATTCAACTTTGGCGGTCCTAAACCCACTCCTCACTCATTTAAACTTTTCTAGCTATAATCAACGGCACACCTTCTTCGTCTGAAGAGTCCTCATGACCCTGTTATCGAAAATAGTAAATAATTTGCTGATCAACATAAATTAGAAATCCCCGGTTAGCCGAAATTGGCCAGAATGGCTGTCCAGAAACCTTTATTTTTGTATGTGATGCTTAGTACAACAACATCTATTTGAAAATTAATATAACGTACGGTTTTCATGATTATGGTTTGATATCATCCAATCATAATATGTATGTATAGATTTGTGTGTAAATGAAGTGTTATAAAAGTGTGGCGATGCATCGCCACTAGCAAGTGGCCCTGCATTCTTTCTTGACTGTACTCTACTGAGTACGGTATACTCGTATACCTATAGTGTATATAGTGTTGTTTGCTCGTTATTACTTGTGTCTGGTGCCATATTTATTTTATTACTTTCATAAGTTAGGAGTATCTTTTGATGGTCATGGTTTACACAAAATAATTTTACATCTGTCGGGTGTCAAATTATATTATGGTTGCAGTTTGGTTGAGCTAACGAAGCTCTATTGTGTGTTAGTTTTGCTATTTACGTTTATTACCCTCTATTGTGTAAGGAAATACGTGACACTGACATGCGTTTTTATATTATGGAAGCAAAATCAACAATCGTATGGTTCGTCAAATTTAGGTAGTTATAGAAACAAAACATTTGTATTGGGAAATTCGCATTGTCCAAATTTTAACAATATGGAAGTAAAATCGATAATTACACCGTGCTTGCTTCCCACAAAATATTAGTTCCGTCAACGCAGCGTAGAAGGTCACAACATCTTACATTTTCGAGATAGTTGGAAACTATAATATTTGTATGTATTTTTTTTGCGCTGAACAACTTTTCATTCTTGGCAATTTTAGATTGAATTGACGGTGAATCCATGGAATGCTAAGAAAATCGTCTTTCTCTTTATATCCATATCTATATTCTCACTACTATGTATTACTTACGGACTTTTAAGAAATGTATACTCAACCTCTAAGAGACGACATTTGCAAACCTTCTGGTATTGCAATTATCTGTATGTGTTGTTTCTTCTTGTCAAGAGAAGTTTGCCGTTCGCCATTGCCAAATAACAAACGTTTCACTTCATAAATGGAAATAATTCTATTATTTTTTTGATACAGTTCGTGAGACAATCGGTGTCAAAAGGATCCCTTGTTTCACATACACTATTTCTTTATGTGTATATTTGAACTACTTTTCCTGATCTTACTTTCACTGATTTCAATTTTTTTGCCAATCCGCTTCACCCGGAGTTGTTTTTTTATCGGATTATGCCACTATGACTGTAGTTTATTTATTTACTCTGCTCATTATTATTTATTTAACATAGTAAGAAGTCTGTTTATTAAAAAAAACCGACTTGTATATACTTAAATATATGGTAAAATTGTGATTTATTTTGCAAAACAAATATTGTATAAACGTTGGCAAACGTTATTGTATAAAGGTAGTATTGAACTAACAAAAGAATATGGTGACGACAGGGTAAAAATAGCAAGCCCTATATGCATATGAATGCAATGCGATCAAAGTTACGGGAAATTATTAGTTTTACATAAGTGTAGTCAATATGTGTTTCATCTTACGGTCTTGGTGTGATGTGGGTGATCTTGCTCGTGGGGCTTCGAGCGATGTGGTGGGGGGCTGCGCTCTGGGACAACTCCTTCTTCCCGTTCTTCGCTCAGGAGCCGCCGGCGTACTCCCCAGTTAAAGTTGTCCGAACTTTCACCCTATTCGACAAGTTGCAAATTATCAAAATTAATTACGACCTGTTTATTTTTTAATTCACACCTGTCAATTTTTCTCTTTAACTAGGAAGTCGCTTTACGCTCTAGAATATTTACCTAAAATGAACTTAATATTATTGAAATTGTAGCACGAGTACAATTATTTCATTTTGTGTAAAAATTTATCGTTTAAAATAAGTTTTTTGACTTAATAAACTAAAAAGGTATGTTTAAGTACTTACTATTTTATGACCATAAAATGTTTGACTAAAACTTACCTCTATGCTCTCACTCTCGTATTCCAAGAAGTCAAAGTCCTTGAACACCCCAAAGTGATCGGTGGGCGGAGCGCCACCGGACGGCTCGTTTCCAGGAGTACCGGACACTTCTTCCAGCGAGGAAGCCATTGAAGATTCCCTCTCTAGTAACTCCGAGCTCTGACTGAAGATCACCTAGACAACACACCTTGCGTTAAACGCACTCGTTCGTCGTATTTTTTCACTTTTACAATGCACTGAGTATCACTTAAAATGGAGTTAAATGAAGGAATATGTCGAAAGCAGGATTGAAAACTGCAAAAGTGGACCCATATCTCTAAGAGATTCCTTATCTTTCGTCATTTTCTTTCACATGTTTAGTAGATTATCCTTTTAGAATCGCATTGTAGGAGCTGGTAAGAATAAATGGTTAAATATGGCTCTCCCTCTTGCATCGCTAGCCGCATAAGTAAAAAATAAATTGAACAATAGTGTTTATAGATGTCCTCCCTCTTCCCAATATAAGTCCATTATTTTGTGGTTATGAAACTAAAACAAAACGTATGTATATAGATACTGGACATCGGTCGTGGCGTCACAGAGTATTTGTGTGATTGTAAGGTAAACATGCATCATTTAAAGAAAAATAAACACAGCTTTTTCGGAAAACAGCAACGAAAATTTCTATAATCAACCCTGACTTTATAATGGCAGCAATCCGCGATTTGTTAAATTTTGAAGGATTTTTTTTGTGCCGAATCTTAACTACTCAGCTTAAAGCAAAGTAGCCTATATTCCTTGTAAAATCTGCTATCCACCAGTTAAAGTCACAACAAAATCGGTTCACACGTTTTGGAGATTACCCGTAAAAAAACAGACAAATATGTTTTAACTTGTGTTTTTGCTATAGATATCGTATATATAGTAATATCTATATGGTAAAGATATTCAATTTGTAAAAAACTTAATTTCGTTACAAAGTTACAAATCGATATTTCAATTTTAGCTATCTGTACAGATTATTCTGTCCAGCTCCTATAACGCGTTACATTTTAGGTTTATACAATTATACGACACAACGTTTGTGATTTAAGTAATTGTAAAACAATTAATTATCATTTAAGGTGTACAAAAATTTACTGTCTTTACTCAGTGTAGATTAAATTTTTGTCTTATTATGCGTGC
>JANCMC010040571.1:32075-64953 GCA_024363005.1 Charaxes varanes
TCTCGATAGTGGCGATTTGAAAACGCTGGAACTTTTAAAGAAATGTCGGAGGCAAGGAATTCTTTGAAAATTTCGGGTTTATTTTCGGTTTGTGAAGGGTGGAATTTTACATTGTAATGCGAATTTCGATAGTGTAGGTTTTATTGTAAACTGCAACAGCCAAGTGAGAAATGTATACGGATACATTACCTGTGACATCCAGGGTCTTTTCCAGCCAGAGGCGAGGGCGTCAGCCGGGGACAAAGAGAGCGAGCGTCGCGGGGAAGCGGCGCTGTGAGGCTGCGTAGCGTTGGCGCCACTCGTCTCCGCACCCACCACGGTCGATGCTGACCCTGACGTCGATGAACCTATTGTGCCATATAAAAGTTGTGCAGAACCATGTAATATATTGTTTCAATAACTTGCATTTTTCTTTCTTTGTACAACAATAGTTGGTATAGCGATTAGCATTCAATTGATGGTGTTAAGACGGAGTACTACTTCTTTCGTTGCTTCAGTCTGATGAAGTCCTCAGCTGAACACAGACCTCCTCCATAAATTTCCCCAAAGATTTTTCTTGGGCCGCTGATATCCACCGAGTATTACTTCACCTCGCGTAATTAACAACTCCTACTTGATGTTTGATAGCAATAACGGTAAAAGAAATCGGACTTCTACATGTAATAAAGAAGCTCTGGCATAAAAGTAAATTAATTGACTTTTAGGACATTAGCTAGTTATCGCATATTATTTTACCTTTATCGGGCGTGGTGCTGGAGGCGTTAGAGAGTGAACTGGGTCCCGTCGCGGGTTGACTGCCGCTCTTGGGCAGGTACTTGCGACCGATCACGGGGGTTTGTGACAAGTCGAATGTGAAGTCCATAGTACGTCCTGGTAGCTCCTACGAGCAAAATAATACAAGTGTTTTTGTAAAGAACACAAGGAATACTGGGACAACAATTCCAATGGCGTGTCTAGAACTATAATAAATTAACCCAATAGGTTCGTGTTTCTTCCTACAATCGATGTGGGTAATCGTGATATTTCGTAATTTAATAGTTATTATGAAGTTGACATCCAACATATTTTAGGCTCAGTTGTTACAAGTTTTTAGTTCAATAGACACAAGTGCGAAATCTGTTAAGTTCAGAAGCAATACTTCGAAAACATAATATTATTTATCCATCGAAAAAATGTAGATTTTATAAATCTGTTGTGTCAAAAGTTACCACGTTAAGGTAATAAGATATATTATTAATTCAGGGTATTATTTCAAGATACTTTAATGCTGGTATCGAAGTTTATGGTATATAATGGTAGTACGGAATTCTCGGGTTAGATTGATAATTACCTTCTTCCCATGCAAATCGGTGTCGAGAACGGAGGAAGCATGGTCCCAGTGCGGCGGAACCACCAGCGTAGAACACCGCGTCACCACAAGTTTTAGTATTTTCATCGCCTCCTTGTAATTGTTCCCGTCTTGCTGCACGACAAAGAATCATAATTATGTATTATATTTATCTAATATTTTATGTGTTACGTACTCCTTATAACTACGAAAGCAAATGTGTAGAAAATAATAAAACGACAAGTTAATAATATTAATTTGTTTATTTGTCTTTCTTATTTGCTTAAGGATATCATTAGAAAGGTTGCATCAAATTGTTACAATATATAGTTACGATTATATTTTATAAACATTGACTAATAAATGTTTCAAAATCTTCTTATAAATAGACTACTGTTAAGAAGCTGCGAATACGATTCCTTCTGAAAGAAGTATACTCACGTCAATAAATTTGGCGACAGCCCGTAATAGGTCCGCGTTCACAGGCTGAGCCGCGGGCGCGTTCAGCTCAACGTAGTAAAGCATGCAGTGCAAGATCGACAGCACTGGTAGCTGAAGATTCACAGAACCCTGGGGAAAAATTATTACACTTAGCATGGATTTTGAAAATTCGCTAAGCACAAATTTGTATTGCAGGACGTAGAAAAGAAGCTGTAAATTTATATTCTATTGTGAAGTACTTGGTGTGCTAAAGAATTCTTCCTACCTTCTCTAAAACCTCGACGAGGAACGCCAGCATCTGCAGGGAGAGATGAGAGTACGCATCCCATAGGTACTTGACCACACACTTGGTCCACTGGAAGCTTTCCTTGCTGAAAGTGCGTCGCGAGTACAACGTCATCACAGTGCCCAGGTTCTCCAGCTTCTTGCTCTTTTCCACCGCGAACTACGGAGGGAAGAATCATTTAGGCATATTTTGCAAGGTTTGAAAGATTAATCTCTTTGAAGGTAACCGTTGATACAGTCTACTCTCATTTATCAGTTCTTATACACTATGTATTTGGGCTAAAGACCATAAACGGAATATCAAAAGTGGTCTATGAACCACTTGTTGGGAAACTCTGACATAGAGACGGATTATAAAATCATCGGGTAATTTCAGGTTTAAAATTCATGAGTCTTGTAATAGATGTACTGAAAAATTACATAGAAATACTATAATAACATAAAGTAAAAGAATACCTGCGCAATATGGCAGGCGGCGCGTACGCACAGCTCATTTGCGTCCTCGTAGTGCAGCAACATGTACGGCAGCAGTGCTACGACGGTCATGGGGAAGGCGAGAGACTGAGTAGGATCGATCACCGGCAGCTCCAGCAAAGGGATCATGTCCACCAGCACCCCCACTACCGGCTCGTACGTGTTGGGGTGAGTGCAACCCTATTTGTTGAAGTCAAACTTCATTAGCACCGTTGTGATTTGAAAATTCGATGAATCGAAAGAGCGACACAAAAAGGGGACTTTCATAATGACCCAAATTGCATATTGTTGATACCTTTGAGAAAAAGAGGTTAAGCCAGTTGACCTGCAACTGGAATGTGATGCAAAAAAATTGACGGAAGAAAAGGAGCTAGGCAAGGACTGCAGAAAAAAAGAGGAAATTAATGTAAAGAAGAGACGTTTTTGCTTATTTCTATAGCAACACATAAACAACATAAAATTCTAAACTAAGTTTGCCAATAGTATCCTGCTCTGAAAAGAGCTCAACAAGACATCGAAATAATTTATTTTGTTATTAAGATTAAATTCAAGAATTGTAAAAATAATTTTAAAATATGGAGAATTTCATATTTCCCATTCCAGGACACCCTATTGTGTAGCGATTTTATTGTAACATCAAAGGACGAGCTTACGTTTACGCTTTTGTTGCGTCTACAGACTATTTTGCACATCGATGTTGCACTTGGAGGGGCGTTCATTTTTAGAATAAGCGAGCTGTACCCGCACTAATATATTTTTTATTTGAGAAATAAACAATATATTATCGGACAAAGTATTTTAAGATTGCACTCATAACAATAAGGTTTGTATACAAAATAAATTCATTTTACGCAGTGACAAGCAATATTACATATATAAAAGCAATATTACATATATAAAAATCTTAATGGTTTCCAAGAAGAATATGTTCTATTTTATTGAAGTATAACTTGTATGCGCTCCTGAGAGAATGATTTTTTCTTTTTACGTCAATATCTGACATCTATCTTGTTATTAAGCTTACAGAATTAAATTATAACTCTTAACACGAGTACCTACCTACTCTGTAAGCACACACACACACACAGAACCTGTAAGTCGCCTATTGCATTTTATTGAAGTATAATCTGTATATATTTAAAAACAAAAGGTCAGTAATAGGAAATCTCGAAAATCGTGGGACGTATAAAAGATGAAATTCCACAGGGAGGGAGTTTTTATTTTGTAGGCGTCCGCTAAGAACGGAATTTAAGACATGAGGTGTATTGGGGCTTGTATCTATCTTATATACGTTATTTATAACAAAAAAAATCAATTTAAGACTTTTTCTCGTCTGTATTATTTTACGGATATTCTTCGAAACGGAAAAAAAACTGCTGGATCTTTCAGAGAAAGATAGCTAATTTTATATAGGTTTCGTTATCAATGGCAGAAAAATAAGGGTAAAAAAAAGTGAATCTAATAAATTTTCACTTTATTTTAGGCGGACGAAGTCGCGCGTAATAGCTAGTAATATAATGTATATTTAAAAAATGTTAGTGACAAGAGTTAACTTTTAACCTAGCCAGCCCTCTAGTATCCCAATATTATAGTATTTAAATGTTTGGTCTACATTCTCACCTTGAGCAACAGCGAATGTAGAGATGACGGACCATGAACCCCGTGGGCCTGGGTTCGATCCAGCCGTTCTCGGGCATCGGGTCGATCCAAAGGCAGTCTGGCCATAACACGGGACAGGAGCCTAACTCCGAGCAGAAATTCGTGTTCATAGTCGGATTCCAGTAGGGACGCACCCACCCAGAATAACGTTGCTAGTATGGTGAGCTTGTCGTCCTAAAGAGTAACATTTACTTGTTTATGGCAGCTTCCAGATATTTGGAACTGATCTAATATTAAATTATTAGCGGACCCGACAGACGCTGTCCTGTTACAAGAAAAAAGTTTATATTTTCAATAGCGATTAAGTATTCTTAAATTTGCTGCTAATTTTCCCTGTAATATTCTTACTTTTTTTTCTTTCATAAGAATCTTCTCCTGACAATAACACAACCAAAATCAAATAGCGAAATCGGTCCAGTCGTTCACGCATGATGCCGTGATTAAGGGAAATAGGGTGTCATTTTTATATATAGAATACATCGATAGGTATATATTTTATACAGATATTGTTCAGACCACATATTGGCATGTGTGGCATACACAATTTTACCGGTAGCACTCGACGTAATAAAACCTAATACAGCTAAATTCAAAAATATATAATTTATCAAATTGACGCAATTGTGAAGGCGATACCTCAAATGCAACGCGAGCACTTGCATTGTTACACAAAACAAAAGCGTGATGGTAGCTATAAAATATTATTTTACAAAGTTTATTGATAAATAATTCCTTTATACTCCGCTACGTGCGGTGTGATTTCAATAGCGAATATTGACTATTGAACTTCTGTTAATATAATAAATGCGAAATCCAATACTCTATCGGGAAAAGTAAAAAAAGGAAGGTTCTTGTTTTCATTTAAAAACCATTGTCAACGTTATTTTGAAATATCTAGGTTTTTTTATTATACTGGTCTATAGGTTTAGCAAATACTGATTGTATGACCGAATTCAAAAAATAAAACGCGGAAAGTGGCAAGGGTGGCAATTTTTATATGTATATCATCGTAAAATACAATAGAAGAAGAATATTCTCTGAAGAAATTATATTTTTCTCATTTTAATAACACCGACACGAACTGAGAATTCGTCGTAAACAATTTTACCTTTAAAAACGTATTATTGTTGTTGTATAATTGCACCACCAGAGGCTTCTTCTTCTACTTCTTCTGCTTGTCATATATTTCCATAAAGCAACATCTGCTTCTATAAAGATTTAACTTAAAATGTTGTTCTATACTGATACTGATATTCAATACCTGAGTTGCTGTGTCGCCTAGCAGCTTAAGAGATTGTGCGGATCGCGAGCGACATAGATTAGAACATCCTCCTTTGGTTGATTCGCAAGGGCGTGGCCGGGGCTCTGTCAACAAGTAATGCTGCTGTCATATATGTATATGTATAGTTTTCTTTATTCTTTATAAAAGTTATACATGTCCATCGGCTGAAAAAAATTCTATTTTTATTATTTTGATTTTGACTTTCAAACTTTTTACCGTGCTGCTTGCTGTCGGTGGAGGGCGGGTTGCTCTTCCTCATGCAGTATGACACTGAGTAACTGGTGCTGCGAGTATGATTGCTGACGCAGCCGACGCACACGCCTGGCGAACGTTTGCCTACAACAAAAAATAAGTATTATATACGGATGTTATATCGTTCTAATAAAGGTCTTATTGGTTTTCACGGTTAATACATTTGTAGTGTCCAAATATTTATTACGATTTGAAAGAAATCAGTCACGTATGAGCGTCGAAAAAACAACAACATCCACGGGGTTTTGAACAATATTAAATATGGTGTTATTTTTATAAATTGTCTAACGTAATCTTACCAGCGGCATACGCATTTCCGTTCGGTTGCGGTCCACCGTCTTTGTTGTTCAAATTGGGCGTTGATTTGAATATATCCCTCATGTAGTCCAGAGGTCTGAAGTTCGATTCCAAGGAGTCTACCGCCGCCTCCAAAGTGAGAAGCAGTTCTGTCACGTAGCCTTGCATGTCCTCTCCTTGTTCGGCCACCGTTTCCACCAGACGGGATAGTATGTCTGACACCATACGACCGGTCATGGCGACGCCGATGAAGCGAAACACCTATTGGAAGTAATATAGTTTTTTTATAAGCTATTCGTTTATTTTTTAATGGATACATTAATAATATATCAAGTATTGCTAGTTTTAAATAATATAAAAAAGGAAAAAATCAATATTTGTTGAGACATGCCCACTGCGCCAACGAGCCAGTCAGACTTTTAAATCATAAATCGTAAACATATATATCAACTGTCAAGATTATAGTCAGTGACCATTTTATTACGAACAATATAATTATTATTCACTACGTCATCCAGAGATAGGAGTGAGTTGTAAAACTTTGCTTTTAATTAACGACGCGAGAGTTTCTTCTAAGAAGATCACAAAGTTAACTGAGCTCTCACTCAAAACGATCAAGTTACGCGTTTAATTTGTCTAGATCGTGTGATGAAGTCGTAATAAATAATGTTTTATCTTTATATCTCAGGGCAGACATTCCTACGCGTTCTTTCGCTGAACCTACATAGTTTTATCTAACGCGTGGGGGTAAATTTTAATTATAACATTAGATCTTATGTGATGTATATACGTAGACTGTTCCTTTAATTTTGTTGTATTGTGTACTTACTTAAATTTGAGATCTAGTACTAAGTGATTATTGTGACAGGACTCAAGATGAATGATTAATTGTAGTCTATCATTTATTTAATATACTTATTCTAAATACATTTTTAAATATTGATATAAAAATAAAAACATTTAAAAATATATAAAAAATAGTTGTCCACCGGCGGCGGAGCAAGACCTCAAGCCACCGGTGGTCAGGGGTCCAGAGAGAGGAACCTCCTCACTATGCGTGCCGTCTCAAGCGAAGAGCACGAATGTATCGTGGATGAAGCTATCGAGCTGGTAATGCGTTTGGGTCGTGTGTTTGGAGTCGCTCCCGTCACTTTTGTTCCAGCGGCAAATGGCATGAAAATTATGAGAGTCTCACGAATAATTCACTTCGCAGGAACCCTTATAATACCAATATTACGTTAGTATTGAACTAATTATACATACAACGCAGTAATGTCATAATTAATTCCTACATAACCGATCAGAATGGACACCTTTTCTGCTTAGAACCTTTCTTTATAAGCGTGTCTTGATACGCTAAATAGAGTTGAAACTAGAACATTGCTCGATAAAAAGTGTAGCGTTATAAGAGCGCTGCCGTATGAACGTAAATTTGAGAATCCATATGTTCTATTTGAACGCTTTTTTAACGCACGTTATAAAAGCTCTCGTGCGAATGAGGGCTTAGACATGTGTCCCGCCCAGCGGCCCAACGCCACTTAAGTACAGCGGCTCTTTGAGCGATGTCGGTTTTTCCACGCCAGTTTTTCTTCTCATCACGCTATTGGGGAGTCATGTAATTAGGTACATGAGTCCCCAATATACAGTCATTAGCAATGAGCAAAAGATTAAATATATACAGTCTATATACAGTCAGTCAGTCAGCCTATATACGGTCATTAGCAATTAGCAAAAGATTAAAAAAAATATTTCGCCGCGATATTACAAACGGACATCTCTTTTTTTTTCTTGTATGTATGTAGATATTTATATATACAAGTATATATATGATACATTTCTAGTTCTTATTGCATATTTGCTCGTTTTCAGAATTTGTGTTTATTCGACACTATATGGATATTGGTTCAGAACCGAATTTATCAAAGACGTCTGTTCTTATATTCGTCTACGGATTGATCACCACAATTACCCTCTCATACTGTATCTTCAACAGCGTGAGCAGGATTAAACTAATTATGTCCTGTATCAGCGATGTAACATCGGTATGTTTCTATTAAGCCTGGGATCCACGCTACGGTTACCGGAGAGGCTAACCTATACAGGGCATACCGGTGAAGGAAGACCGGAGCGTGTGTGGTCCAGTCAAGTGAACCTGGAAAGGCGACCGGCTCAAAATTGAATATCAATTTTCAATATATTTTCTACGGTATGCCGGAACGTCTCCATACACATTACCAGCGTGTAGTCGGATTGCACAGGCAAACCTACACAATAATCCGTCCGGTACACCGTAACGTGGTTGCCAGCCATTAGCGTGTGCCGTGGTATTTTTGGGACTTTTCGATTTTTTAATTATTTTTTTTATATTACAAAAGAACAGACGGTTAACCTAAGTTACTCGGCCCATGGACATCTGACCCTCAGTTGGCTCGCACATGCATTGTTGGCATTTAAAGACGGGTTTAGGCCACCAGGAACTGACACAAACCGAACGAAACGCGACAACTATACCATAATTGACGTGATCTTATGTGAAACAGAGGTATTGGTACCCGGACACGCCGGCACAATTTGATTGCACACTAAAAGGACTGAGTGTGGCGCTACCTCGATATGTAAAAGTCTAACTTTGGCATTTAATAAAGATTAGCTAACCTGACAAACTTCCAGTTCCTTTAATTGCCAGTGATTTTGCCGCGTTAGCGATTACGCTTGATACGGTTTTAAATCTTTTGACAATTTTATAACTTCCAATCCGAACACCAATGTGTGAGAAAAACAATTTTGTCCTTGACCTTTTTCGATGTTTAATAGCAGCTACACACGTTACGATAAATCGTTGCGAAAAAACTGTGCAGTTTTTTTCGCAACGATTTATCGAAACGTGTGTCGGGGCTATAATATATATTTAGATAATCTCCACGGTGATACGTCGATCTAATTATCGCTGTTTATTGACATAACGCTACAAAACTGCACAGATTTTTCGCAATGGTTTAACTGTACACTTTTTCGCAACGATATATCTATACGTGTGTAGTGACTATGTTAGATCATAAAAATCAGTTTATACAAATGTATATTGATTAATTATAAAATACTTTTTTAATGTACAGATAAAGGTGAAAATACGCAAACCATTCAAGTTGTACCCCAACAAGAAGCATATATATTTGTTGTCAACGCAATTGATTATGTCGTGGATTTTCATCTTTTATCGTCGCTGGCTGTACGAGGATTGTAAGTAAGACAGTGTGCATTCACACACATTGGACACGTATTTGTAGAAAGTTTATATTGGTGGGGGAACACATACGAACACACCTTAAATCCTCATATATACATAAAAAACAAAGTCCTCCATCGCCTCTGTTAGTCTGGTATCACCAAAGTGTGACAACGGGCAGGAGGGCGGGTCAAAAGCTTTGTGTGACGCAAAGACCAAAATGCAAATTGTTTCCTTATCTTTTATTGACGTACAGGGATTGACACAAAGGGCATAAATGAACTGAGAGCACTGATTAGTGCTCACACTGGTGATAAAATTGTTTCGTTATACACTGTCAGCATACTGCCGCAGTACCCTATGGAGATATATGACGTCATAAATAGTCGCCATTTTTGTACTGTGAGCACAGGTGCTCTGGAGCTTCAGTGTTCTCAGTAATTTAATCACGTGATCAATGAAAAACAGAGCGGGTCTTGTTAAAGAAATAACAGTACAGAGTACCTAGTATACTATCTATTATATTAGATTTTGTCAAATTTTAAAAGGAAAAATTATATGGGGATGCCAGTACACTTGCGTTCTGTTTTAATCTGTAACCAGTATAGCAAACCATAAAGGAACACCTTTACAGTATACATAATTCACGTCATAGCTTACAGTGTTTGCAGTGTATATCGAAAAACGCATAAAATAATTAAAAGAAACTGCCCTTTTTTAAAAATCATGCCGCAACAAGGGGAAAAGGGGTATCGAACACGTGACAAATGTTTAAAAAAATTCATGTGACGTAATTTATAGATGGTAGTGGTGGTTAACCACGTGTTTATTTACGTTATTTCAACTATTTACTTTACTTACAGGGACCAATTTCTTTACCTACTTCCTAAACACTGAAAACACTATGATGAACGCCATGCAGCTACAGTTTATGTTTATCGCAATGTACATCAACTCATCTTTTAAGTTGATAAACGATTGTCTCCAGGACCTTTATGAAAAATTACGGTCGGAATGTTAGTAAACATATGTATATATATGTGAAGAGGGACTTGCACGAACACATTTAAAAAAAAAAGCAATATGCCTATTCGCCTAATTTTTAATTAGTCTGTAAGTAATGTCCCATTGCTGGGCAAAGGCCTCCCCTTTCTTAGATATTATAGATTTACATAATAGGAAAAAAAATTCTAGCAACGAAAGAATAAAAGTTGCCATGTTATAATCTTTTCATCTCGTCAGTTATACTCTACTTTCTTTTTCTATAGGATTATATTATATCGATCCCATATACTTTATTCGTTACAATTGTCAGGGTCAATTTCCATAACTTTAGATTCAATAGTTCAGCCTCGTGAAACTGTTTCGATGAAGCAACATAATAGGATCCTTTTGATCCAGAAAATATTGCAGTAGGTTTTTTTTTTAATCATTCCTCTAACATAGGTCAGAGTCCTTGTTAGTAGTGCTTGTTAGGAGTAATATGAGTTAAGTCTCGAGCAAAAGCTAGTTATTTTTTATGCGGAAAAGGCCTCTACGCTTTACAAGCGGCAAAACGCTTCGTACAGGAAGGTAGAATGTCAACAACATTAGAGCGGAGACAGGGCCGGCCCTAGGGCAAACGGAGACACTCCTCCAGGCGCCAAGTCCTAGGGGCCGCTTCAGCTAGGGGAAACTCTTAATCTTTGTTCAGACATGAGAACTGCGCGAAAATCGCGAGTGTTCAGATGGCGGCGATGATTACCGGTCTATAAAAATAAGAATCACGTCCCACACGATTTTGAAATTGCATTGTTCCCGCCGAATTCCCGCATTTTTAGCTTTCGTTCAGAACGAAAGCTAAAAATGCGATAATTTTAAATATATTTTATATAGAAAAATATAAATAGGTTAAGTAATTCCAGGTACTCAAACTCGCAGATCAGAGCTGGCTCAACAAACTCGTCAACTGATGCAGTGCTTTGTGGCCACCTGTGACGCTGCAGAGAAATTTAACGGCGCCCTTAACGTGTGCTACGTTTCTCTCATACCCTTGTTTGTGATAAAATTGGTGGTGTGCTTGGAGGGTATAGAGATGAGTAAGAGTTCTTTGTGTGAACAACAGTACCTATTTCACACATGTGTAATCCTATCATAAGCGACGTACATTGCACCATTTAAGAGTGCTTTACAATCGAAAAAAAAAATCCATTTCAGCATTTATTTTGGCTTTGTTAGTTTACGGGATCAAGATAATAATTTGCTTACCATTTCAAATATAATTTGATGAAGATTAATTTTATTACCTCAAAAAAATTAATGTAGATAACGTTGAAAAATATATCAAAACAGTTCTAAAAACCTTTCCCGTTAATTGACAAGAACTCTCCGTACCACGAGTTTTTGAAGCATTGATAAGGTTTTTTCAATCCCGAATTAAGACCTCCATTAAAAATGATTTTCCCAAACTATTTTGTATATATTTGACTACATAAAAATTAAGTTCTTTAACTTAGCGTAGTGCATACACGATCTATCTAATAACCAAAGTGATACGAAAAACCTTTCAAAAACTTAATTAGAAACTTTAAATGTCGGCAACGCACTACTAGCCCCAATGACGCTGCAGGGGTCCTTGATCATCTGATTTTAGTTGAAGTTCAGCCGCCGGGTGGACTTGAGTATGCATTGTATGAGGACGGCATTCTGTGAATGGTTTTGAATTCAAAAAAGCATCCAGATTATGAATCCTTAAGTTGAAATTACCTTTAATCATAAGAAACGATTGGTTATTGCCACTAAAACAGCAACTAAATCATTATAATGATATCAAAGCTATTTTCAGCACCTTCAATTAATATCTAAGGGTGTAAAATAAGAATCGAGAATCAAAACCTGGATGCCTTTCTGAGTTTACAACCATTCACAGAATATGGTCTTCATAATAATATGAGGATGGACTTGAAGTCAACCTAGCGCCTAGATTATGACCCGAATGCTTGTTTGCCCGCTTAACCCATAATAATTTCGATTTCGTAATAGTTACCATTTCATAATAATTAAAAGAAAGAAAAATTCATAATAATTACCAAATGATCGACTTCGTCATTCCCATAATATGATTCTCCAGACGATGAACGAACATTTGGATGTTGCCGTCTATCGCCATTGGTCGATGCAGCATCGATGTATGAACCGCAAATTAATTTAATCTTGAAATTTGTAATATGTAATTTCTTTTAGTTAATTTTTAAACTATTTACATATTATTATTATTATTATTTTATTGTTGTATTTTTTTGGGTTAATGTATATTATAAATTGTAATATCTGTGGGCCCCAGATGCCTGTGAGTAAAGATTTGTTATTATTATTTCTTTCTTGAGGAAAATTCATAAAGTATCTCTTTTATTTGTATTTTTAGTGAGTGAAGTCCAAATCGTTATTATGAATTGTATCCATCTGATATATTACTGCGCCAAGATGCTGATACTCGTGGAACCCTTCCAACAAATACAAGACGAGGTAAATATTGTATTTTAGATCAGTGATGTCCAAAAGGGAAAGGACGACCAAAGGCTACATGATGGTCTAGTATCTTGAAAGTACTTACAACTCTAAACCTAATTATAGCGATAACGCAGGACAGAGTGACCTGGTCCTTAAAGACAAGGAGATCAGAATCCAAGTAAATGAGAGAAGGATAGGAAGAAAAGGAATCCCAAACTGGTCTATATCGACTCCCACGGGTTTATTATGACTTGCATCTGGTGTCCTTGTGACCTTAATTAGGTTTTTTATAAATAGTTCATAACATTTCATTCACCTTTCTTTTGTATATAGATACTAGTTTTAGGTTGGTCTATCTTAAACTTGGAGTAAATTCATACTTTACGCGTTGTATGAGGAGTAAACCCGATCCAGATCTGATACACAGTCTTGACGTAAGAACGTCTTATAAATCAATGAACGAATGGCTGCACGCAGGAAAAAGCATGACTTATTGTCACGTTCCGGCTTAGCCGAGCGTGCAAGGAGGCAAGCGCGGAACAATCAATAGATAGACAGAGTTAGCGTAGCGTTCGGCGTTATGACTTAAAATTATCTTCCGTTAACCGACTTTATAGACAACTTTTTTTCAGTTTTCAAGAATGCGTTTAACGATTGGCCACATCCTTAATTATCTGTACTCTGAAACTGAGGCGCTATTTGAGGAAGTCGACGTATTCTACAATCAGATTATGCTGAACAAATTTACATATACGGTTATGGGTATCTGTACATTGGGACGTTCACTTTTTTGCGTGGTATGTAGAAATCAACTTATTTCTAAGTATCAATATTCCGATGACTCCTAAGTAAAGTATCGTAAGCCACTTTTGCAATTTTCACTTTTTTACGTCTTCTAAATGTATATTTACTGTATCTTTTAAACTTAGACTTTCGTGAGCGCAATTCATAGTTAATATAATAACTGATTTTAGACTCACGTGTAGATATACAGTTCCCGACGCGACACAGGGTTCGAAACTAGTCGAGCACTCCCGGTTTATTTACACGTGAGTCTAAAAGCCGTTTTTATTTTAACTATTAGCTGTATTACTACTTGTTTTTAAGTCTTTTACTTCAAAATTAATTCATTTTATTGAACTCATCAAGTACGTTTAGAAAACCTAAAAAAGGGTAAATGGCAAAATGTGAGTTACGACACATTACGTAGGAGCCCTCGAAAATTTGTTTCTGCGTTGTCATAGTGCCTTCATAATGCGAAAAAAACACCACTACGTGAGTACCGAGAGAAGTGAAGCAGATTTCTACTGGTTCAGACTTTACTAAATTTTGGTTTCGACTGATTTTGACTGATGATGACTAGTTTCGATGGGTTTCGGCTGGTTACGATTGGTTTCCGCTAGTTGTGGCTGCTTTAGAAAAAATACAACAACACCATCACTAGACGTGACAGCATTGCCGCCACTTCACACCGATCTCATGTGAGAAAGGAGTACTGGTACCCGGATGCACCGGCCCAATTCGGCTAAAAGCGTGGCACTACCTGTCATTAGAAAGACAGGAGTAGGGGAAAGAGACGGAGAAAAAGGATATAAAGGTAGATAGGAGAAAGGATGCGGATATTACTGTCACGGACGGTATAGGGGATAATAAACCGATCTAGGTACTAAGCGATAAGCGACAGCGATATATCAGCATTTATTTAGAAATATTTCCTAACGAGATGGCGATGATGTCGAGTGGAAAGATACACCAAACCAAACTAGATGGCGCTGTACGGACAGGTCGACGCACGGGGTACAAACGCTGCCACGTACCATACTAAATCTAACTCACGCTAGCCAAGTTTCTACGTACGATCGCTATATACACCTTCCGACGAACGGCTAGGCGCGTTCACCCCGGGCAACTCTACCTCGCTCGGAAGATCTTTCTTTGTGGCGGTTAAGCATATCGAACAACGCCCCCGCCTAATCGTCCCTCGTTCAAAACCTTGCACCTTGGTGTGCCTTTCCACATTAGTGGCCCCGATGTGATTCCACAATCTCCCGACGGCCTTTCCACACATACAACATTAAAAATTAAAAACAAAATGCCTCACTTCTAATATTATGCTAATAGTTAAATGATTTTAAATACGAATTTTATTAATAATTTAAATACTAAAACAGGCAGTGCAATGTTTGCGCAATTTTTTACTTATACCTAAGTCTTACGTCAGACAGAATCGATATGTACTTGTTGATTCAGACATAATATGCATTAACTATAATTCTGTTAACCCCTAACTAACATCAGATTTTAGAAAAGTTTGTTGTGGCACAAGATGTATTTTTTTATATTGTTCACTTGATTTTATATTATACAACGCATGAGCATTAAGCATGTAATAATAATCGCGGGTAAGTTTGTCCTAACTGTAGGTGCAGCGCTGGGGGAACGGAGGGTCGATCCGGGGGCGGGAAGGGCGTGGAAAGGCGCACGTCTGCCGGCGCGCTCTGCTGGGCACGCCATCCAGAACTGTGCAGAAGGATACTGCCGCTCGTGTTCGACGCGCATTTGTAGATCATTGAACTTCCAAAAGCCTTTGCCTTTGAAGAAATACGTCTTTCCTGTAAAAAGTACAAAACAATAGAATCTAGTTTAATTTCTGTTAAGGGGTGCAGCTACCGCTGTATCAGCCCCGAAAGTTTATAAGCTAAAATTCCCAAAACATTATCCACGATCTCTTATAGACTATAAAAAATTTTGAGAAAAGTTTTAGATCAACAATTTTTATTTAAAACTTCACCAAATCATTAATTATAATTCAGACTAGTTATTTAGAAATGTATAAAAGGCTTTTTTACATAATATAAGCGGCTGTCTCCAAATTGGTTACTTTTTTGGGCCTCACACATTTTCCTATGGTGACCCTCTAAGAAAAACTACGCGTCTGAGTCTTAATAGTTCTGCATTCGCCGTCTTTGACGAAACCAAAGTCCGGTAACAAAGTTCCTTATCTCAGCTATTTTTCTTTTAGCTTAAATTTACCTATCTCGGCTAAGAGCTGTCGAAGCTATTTTTAATAATATTTTGTTGAACATTGTTATTCTTACCGTCTTTCCATTGGAATACGCTGTCAATATTGTATCCAACTCCTTTCCACATCGCCATATCCCGAGGATAGTCTGGTTCAACCCTACCTATTTCTTCGTCGTATCTGTGGCAAGATAATGAAAGAACTTAGTTGTGTATATTGAATTAAATAGTGCTATCCGTTATTTCCTTGTTATAAAGTATATAAGTCATTGGTTATATTTTATGTTTACAGTTGAGCCACTTTTAAAGTGAGCCGACTACGAGGGTTCAATAGAACCAACGTCGTAGACCACCGGCATCGAATGGGTTAAGCTATGTTTAAAAGAAAGAAAGAAAAAAAATATAAGGTTGATGCACTTGCGCTACTTTTTTGTGTTAAATATTATAAAGATATAGCACAAAAACTAAAAGAAATTAATAATATTAATAATGTTTACATATGAAGCAGTCCTTTACACTTAAACGGAAATCTATACAGTAACATAACTGAGCTTCCGTTGAATCGACGACAATGATTAACATACCTATAAAAAACTACATAAAAAGGAACTCAGATATAATAATATAAACTAAATATTTATTCAACTTACTTCCAATACATTGTGCCACTGTAAAAGTACGTTTTTCCGTTGTGTCCCCAAATCATGGCCGCGTCTAATTTTTCTAAACTCTCTGGTAGGCCAAGCTGAACTAGTCTCTTCGGATAACCCGGCAGCAAATATTGTGAATCGAACAAGTACAAGTGTTTGCCTAAAATAAATATTTCAAATTAAAATATGTAAGTAAGGTAAAAGTTATAGATATGTTTAGTACTTAAAATGATGTTTCTAGATTTAGTTAACTAAGAAAAGGATAAATGCAAATCTAATGTAACTTACCCACGAAGATAGCAATCTTACGGTCCGGTCTTTCGTAAACGGCGTCGACATGAGTAAGATCTCTGGGCAGCTGAGACCACATTCTCGATATTTCGATTGGGTATCCAGAGTAACGACCATTTGCTCCTATCCTCCAATGATACTGAAAAAATATTATAATTGGAATAACGAAAACCTTTCGAGTTAGAGAACATAAAATCTACGTTGTCCTAGGTTTGCAAGGACTAAAATGTGCATTTTATAAAAGTGGCAATAAGTTTAGTCATCAAAAAGGATCGTAACACCTTTTTTTAAAACAAGTAGTCAACAATAATTTAATTGAACATATTTATAAACAAATATATAAATAAATATTTACACTTTTTTGCGAAAAAGCCTATGTTGTAACAAGTAATTACCCTTAATTGTAATTGATAGAATCAGGCGTTACTTTGCGGAAACCCATGACATGCATGAGAAGCTAAACTACTTTGCTTTAATCCGCGAATGAATACGAGGGAAAATCGGTGTAATGCTGCGTTGGCGCAGTGGGCAGTGACCCTGCCTTCTGTTCCGGGGGTCGTGGGTTCGATTCCCACCTCGAGTCTGGGTGTATAACTATGTGTATGTATTTATATATTTCTAAAAAAAATATTTGTGTTTAACAAGCATCTGTTAACTATAACACAGGCAATAAGTTGTCTACCTTAAGAACAGACGTCCGTGTGTCATATAGTCGTGTATATATTTATTAGGTTTTATAATATTAAGCTGTACACTAAATTTTATAATCTCTGTATGTTTGGCGAATAAAGTTTTTTATTATTATTATTATTATATCTAATCTCATATTTAACTACTTAAAGGTTGCTTATAAATAAATATGAATTCTTTGGAAACCCGTTAAAACATATTCTATGCTGCGTAAATCATATAATATCATTTAAACCTGACATATGTCGCTTAGCACCAAGCTGGGGTGGGATATAATCTATCCTATTTATCTTTTATATTTACGTTAAGATTATTCTCCTCACACTACGTTTATGCATATGTATTAAAAATTTTATGTCTTCCTAAATAAGTGAGATAGATGAGAGATCGCTTTAAGCGATAAGGCCGTCCTTGCGCACATTATAAATCTGTTTTTTAATTATTATTATTTTTATTGTAATGTTTACTCTTTCTGTGTGTGCAATAAAGTATAAAGTGTACGTGCTAATCTCAGGAACCACTGGTCCGATTTGCAAAATTCTTTAAGTGCTAAATAGCCCATTTATCAAGGAAGACTATGGGCTATATGTCTAGTATATAAAGAGAATTGATAACCTTTGAAATCGTTGGAAAAGTAATACAAAACGTCACGTTTAGTTATTCCAAGGAACCCTAAAAATATTCAAAATATTTTATCACCTTCAAAAATTCTGCTTATCAATCGTTTCGTTTCTATCGAATCGATTACGTTAAAATTATGTGTTCCACAGTCCTAGTCTTGAATTTAAACGTAACGTTGAAATTATTAATGAAATTTTGTTCATTTTGTTTATATCTCTATATTAATCCAACTATTGCTGAGCACAACTTGATTAATCATATAAAGCGTACAATATTTATTCTATAAAATAAAAAAGGTATTAAAATTTAGCTTATATGGTCACTCTAGATCTTTTGTACTCGCTCCCTTCCCCTAAATAATTTAGCTATGTAACAAAAAATATTCCAGACGATTTCTAGCCTAGAATTAGAAAAGACCCATTTTTGTAAATGAATAAAGATTGAATACATAAATGAATGAATGAATGAATGAATGAATGAATGAATGAATAATAATAATTGATCCACTGGTGAATTAATGAATGAATATATTTAGTTTCGCAGTTGTGGACGCCTCTCTCTCCATCGTTTCAGATGAGTTAAAACTCACAAATGTACTTAATGATATTATTATAATTCTTGAAATCAGTTCAGAAACTACGATTCTTGAAATAAGTTCAGAAACTTAAAGTGATGCCTCTCTCTAAACTCACAAATGTACTTAATGATATTATTATAATTTTCACGGCCAAGTTTCCGTATGCGTGTCGCTTTGTAGAGCAAGTTGTTTTTTTCTCATGTGAGAAAGAGGTACTGGTACCCGGACGCGCCGGCCCAATTCGGCCACAAGCATGGCGCTACCTCTAATTTGCTCTGGTTATTGTAACAACTATGGTAGCAATAAATGATCTTTTATTTTTATTTATTTATTTAATAAAATTTGTAAGAAATAATGATAAAGCGCTTTCAATTCGCTTCCAGCCCACATAAATATGTATGGGTCCTTGTGTAAAATCGTACTGTACATTAAAATTAATATAGTTAATAGAATTCAAGAAGTTCATTTAGAAAACGTAAAAATTGAAAGTGGCCAAGAATGTGGCTAACAATAATTTACGTAGGAGCCATCGAAATAAGCAACTTGTATTTTGTAGCGGCAGCTACATAGCAAGATGGCAATGATGTCAAGTGGAAAAGGTTACACCAAAAGCAAAACTAGATGGCGCTGTACGGATGACGACCTTATGTTTATATTGGACCTAATAAAAACAACAAACAGCTATACCTCAATTGGAATCAAATTTTCAGTTACGAATTTGTCGATTTTAGTGACAATAAGATTGTTACATTATAATATAAATAAAATAAATAAATAAAATAAAATAAAAATAATCTCATAAACTGAGAGTAGCAACGACAACATTTGAGCACATTTTTTAAATAGCCTATTGTGTCTCACTGCTGGGGTCTACCTAAATATAGTGTTTATAAGAACGATTATATTTTGAACTATTGATTATAATTAAGAAATAATGTACGTGAGGGATTAGGACCAACTAAGACGTATCTGTTCTTGAAACACGTTCTTCGCTTGAAGTGACTGTGAAGCAGGAATACACGTCCATATATTTTTAAATAACAAACATGTATTGTCAATAACCGTTTTATTCTTGTCAGCCTTACATTTCGTCAACGTAAATTACCAATGGACCCGTTGGACCGATTTTGATGAATTTTCAGGCACACTTTCGATTCCTCCAGTGGATGATAATATGAAGTTTGGTAAAAATCAGAGAAGCTATGTTCTTTTTTTCATTTCGTGTCATTAAAAAAGTATTTTTGCTACCAATTAAAACAAAATATGACTTTGCTTTTGAAGAATTTTCTGTCGTAGTATAAAAAAATTATCATTTTATATCTAGGTATGTATTCTCGGAAGGTAGAGAGGCAGTCACTCGTTCTTAGCGAATAATTTAAGAACTGAATGAGGTAACTCAAAATGTTCGTGAAGTTTCCTCGTTAACTTGATTATGCGGACCCGACGCGGTCCCTGATCCTTGGACCCCAATTATCTCATCAGCTTCGTGGCACGCCAAATACTTTTTAAAGCAACTACTAACTAATTTATAGGGATCACTATTTAGTACTTGCATAAATTTAAGAAAGTGGGTGATATCACTTACAGAAATCTTAGATATAAAGAAAAACTATTAATGCACTCAACTAGGCTTCGTAAAATTAGTTCCACAATTAAGTGCAACTGTACACGTTTTTATAACAAACTGCACTATGACATTCGGGATGTCATTAAAGAAATTTAAATCTTGTAATCCCACTATAATGTAAAGGATTATTCGAATGATGGTAATGCTTGGAAATAAATTGCTCTAACCAAATCTGAATTATTGTGAAAATGGCGATAATAAAAATATTACCCGACTGAGTTTGTTGCGGGCTCTTCTCAGTATAGGGCGTGAGGAATCCTTGTAAACTTAGCTTTTAAGGCGTAAATTTTATCACCAAATTATTAACTGACTAAAAAATTCATAATAATATTATACATATGACGTTCATAAGAGCTTATAAATGAGTCTATATGAATAAGAGATTTTGACTTTTAGTTGAGTATTTATGTCAATTTTCTTTTTTATGTCTACCACGGAACCCAATTTAGATGCCATAGAAAAAGCATTTTATGTATTCTCTAAATAAACTACAATGGTTTAAGGTACTCACAAAACTATTGTTTTTTCGTTTATTTTGGATTCGCATTGGAGTTTTAAGCGAATGATACATAAGAACTGATTCTGCCAATCTTAATTTTTCGAAGAATGAAATCGATTCTTCAGTAGCAAAATCCAAAAACAAATACAGATAATCGTACAGCGAGGATAAAGTATACCCACGTGTGAACTTTGTTATTATTTGTGTACTTACAAAGCGTTAACCCCATTGAGCACGGCGCGGCGCAGCGAGGTGGAAAATTCCAAAATCAAGTAACATTTTCTAGTTCAGTGAATTATTCCCGCTCATAGTCTCCCGCCGAAGGGCCGACGTGTTTGCTTTACGCCATAAAGATTTCTATTTAGATAAATTCTTCGCGTTGATTCGACATTGTTTACATTGGAATCCTTTGAAGTGCGTTTGATGTTTACGTTTTCAGCTTAAAATAAATAACATATTGTTTATCGGAACTAGTACCAAAGACATGAAATTTGTATCTTTTATAATGTAATATACTTACTCATTACTTTAGCTGCTAACAATGTATAAAAAGGAAATTCTTCCAGCTTTATGTATCCACTTTCCTTTACTTTACGGCCGTATGTCGCTCATTTACGCAAAGACATTTTATCAGTATTAGAGGTACGATGACTTGTAGTGTGTTGAGAAGTTTAATAAAAATATGTGGTATAAAACAGCTCATGCACTTTAGTTGTAAGTTAATTTTTCTTGTATTGTTTTCTATTGTAATTTCACGCGTCTGTGCGGCAGCACTGTTCATCAGGCGTAGACTGAAAAGCAGCTCCTAGAGCTGAGTCTTAGTGCCTTTTCTGTAGCATGTAAAATTTTCTTGTCTATATATTATGCAAAATATTTTTTGTTTTGTTTCGTTGTCCGATACTGAAAAAAAAACATTTTTTATTTATTTTTTAGTACAATGAAGTGGAAATATAATAGTAGTTTAAGCAGAAGTGTTATAAACCTTTACTGCAATAATTGAGCAAAGGATACTTTCAATCGAAGTAAGCATTGAGATTAACAATTCCGCAATCAAATATCATTTTCTAGTTCAGTGTATTATTGGCAAGGGTGTAGTAACGTAGGAAGGCCAGGATGTTTACGTCGCGCTATAAAGATTTCTCTTTAGATAAATTTATCGCGTCAATTCAACGTTGTTTGCGGAACGTCCTTAACGAGTATGTGTTTGAAGTTACGAGAAAGAAAGTGTCTTTGCTTTGTTCGGAAGTCAATCTTAACAATACGCACAATACTGACTGAAACTTGCTGATGACTGTTGCCGCTTTGTGTAGACAAAATCGTCGTTCGATTTACGCACCGCATATAACTTGTCACACTGTCTCTATAGCACTCGTCTCGCTGTACTAGTACGTATTAATATGTGATGACGAAGTGCTTGTATTCTTTTTCGTATATGAATACCACTCATTCTTCTTCCACTTCCGCTTTCTATCCTGATCAAAAGACTCTATCTCTTGCAATCAATACTCAATTATTACGAAAAATAGACAGATTTATTTTTAATTACTCTGTAGTGTCTCCTGGGCAAAGGCCTTAAGGCGATAAGACTCTCATACTTTTAAATCCATACTAGTCATATATAGTATTAAAACAGAGTCTCTTCCCGTTCTTGTACGCGTAGATCTTTAAAACTATACAACGGATTATAATGCGGTTTTCATCAATATATCGCCCGTTTAGTCATACCTTCTGTATCCGACTCTTGACCCAACAATCAAGCGAGAGCTTTTTAAGGTGTTTATTAAAGCTCTTCGCTATATTATTATTATTATTATTATTATTATTTCAATAAATTTACTGTCTCGTTATATTTAGGTTGCTCAATAATCGTATTTATTTTACCCTTAAATTAAATAGGAGTAGCTGTCAGGTTTGATATTTATTACCATTTCCAAATCTCGCCAATCATAATCGGTTGCAAGAGCAATGATATATAGTTTTCCCCTGATGTTCTTATATCACAACTAAGAGAATTTGAGTACATAAAGATAAGAAATTTTTTGTCGCATCTGCTGAAACTATTACTACCTTTATTTCTTACACTAATACTAATTTTTTTTTTTTTTTTATTTATTTATTTAACATTTTAACGAGACATTACAATTATTCTGATCAATATAGCACGGTGAAACCTTAGCCCATTTATTGATGAAGGTTATAGGCTATACATCACCCCGCTAAAAATTTTCACCAAATTTTACGCGGACTAAATTGCAGGTAATAACTAGTATTTATAAATTGTATTGACATCCAATTTGAGTGCAGAAAAACAATAATTGGGCATTGCATCACTTTAAAAGGAATATGAAAGAATGAATACGTAACAGAACTGAAAATAACGTCATTTACAGTTTAGATACAACATATTGGCAATTCAATTTCCAAAAGTAAAATCACTTGAACAACGTTAATTAAAATCGATAAGCCATGAGTTAAGTAATGGGTAGATAAAGCTATATTCATATAACAATGTTACTAAATATATTCAAAAAATATTCAATTCCATTTGTTGGTAAATGCACTGTACTGTAAATCGCAGCCAGTGAGATGAAAACTCGGGCTAACAGTCTTTTGTGCTTTATCTCCTCCTACATGAGATTCATGTAGGAGGAGAGTTTGATGAAACCCACACAAAGTCCCTAAACTTAAAATTAGTCCTGTTATAATACTTGTCGGTTATTGTTATTCATATTGAATTCATAAACATGATTAAGATAAACATTGTTGTGTTGCCAAATTAATTTTACTCACTAGGTCTACATTCGTATTACATTTAATAAGTATTGTTTTAAATTATTATAACGCCGTCGATATATTTCAATCCACATATTGATGCTTCAATAGTTCAATTTTCTTTTACCAAAATGTAGTACTATTAGTATTTAAAAGTACAAGTCTTTGCCTTTTTCTGAAAAAAAAAAGAAAATATCGCCATAGAGTATTTTTTTGTTACAGCAAATGCGTAGACGGTCCAGTAAAGGCGGAGTTCGAATGCGACAAGGATCCGTGCCTTATAAGTGAGGAGGTGATACTCGAATCTGGCACTTTATTTTTTGTACAACAAAGTTACCTGTACAATATTAAATAGTTTAAATTACAATAAGGTGAAGTAATGCTACAAGAATTTTTGATTTTTTTTTTTTAAGAGTAATAGAGCAATATGAAAAGTAACTGACAAACAGTGCGTTTCGTCTTATCTTGAATGTGTTTTTGGTATGACCATTTTGTCTTGTTAAATTCAAGACTTAGCTCTGTTTAATTGTTTGTTTATTTATAAAGAAGCACTTTATAATTTTAGTCTAGAATATTGTAAACTTTGTCACATTATACACTATCGACTTATGAGTAAAAAGATCTTGAAAGACATAGATCTCTAAAACAATTGGGTCGCAATTCCCTGGGCAGGCGTGTTCGGGTACCAATACTTATTTCTCACATGAGATCGGCGTGAAGTGGCGGCAATGCTGTCACGTCAAGCATAAAAAATAAACTAAATTGTTTTTATTTTAATATTTCGTTTTCTTTTGCATGTAAATTATCCCTCGTTGATCAAAATCGAAAGATGATTTTACTTTATGATGATTTTATTTTACGAGATGTTCGATATAATATTATGTGATCAGTTCGCAATTGATATTCTAAGCTTCGCCTCATCTCATTAATAAGATTATTGAGTTTTTGTTGAAAGTATTAAAGTTCCTGAAATTCAGAATGGACTTTGTTAAATTGAATCGAAATTCAGAATGGACTTTGTTAAATTGAATCGAAGTAGAAAATGGACCTTGCTAACTTGGCAACAGATCCTGATTTCTTCAAAGACAGAACGAGTATCCAATCACCTTGCGTGGCAGGGTCTGATCTGGTGTCTTGTGGTCCTGTTGTGATGAACCTCATAATCCCAATAAAGCTATTTATAAAAGCATTTTGGTAATACGTGATTAGTTATACTATCGCCAACTTCCAAGAAAAACTCATATTAATTTCTTAGATCGGCTAAGCGTCTACGAGGCTTCTATAAGGTCAGTTCCATGTCATATATACAGCTATCTTATGATTGCTTTACTTTTCTTTCGTTAAAGGAAAATCATAAGAATTTGCAACGTTACGTAACGAAGCGATAGGCAGCATCCACTCAGTCATCGGGAGTCACGTTCCAATGCTTTATATTAAAAATATTTCCACTGCAGTGTTGGTGAAATATTCATATAATGTTGCCTTAAGGCTGGTGTTATTGATTTTTCAGCGCTTTCAGCCAATTGGCTTCGGAAGACACGCCCGCTGAAATTATCTATGATGTACGAAAATAGTAAAATGCAGCAATGGACGCGGTAATATTCTTTGCCATAATTCAAGCATTTATTTTAAATTATTACGGATGCTTCTTAAATATGCCTAATATTTTCGTTTAGCCTTAAACAAAGCGTCAAGTTAATTCGTATATTATTCGTACTTTCAATGATTATGTAGGGGTGTTTTATGATATTTGACTGGCCCGTTGGCGCAGTGGGCAGTGATCCTGCCTTCCGCTCCGGGGGTCGTGGGTTCGATTCCCACCTCGAGTCTTGGGTGTATTATATAGATAATGTATGTATTTATATATTTCTAAAAAAATATATATTTGTGTATAATAGGCACCTATAACACAGGCATTAAGTTGTCTACCTTAGGAACAGGCGCCCCTGTGGCATGTAGTCCTTTATATAATTATTTCTTATTTATTTATTTCTTATGATAACAATATGAAATACTATTATATGCAACAGTTATATGAGAGGGCTCAAAAAAGATAAGTGGGGTGAGTTGCGTTGCGAGCCTTGGCGAATCATTGCAAAAAGAGATGCCACGAGGGTTTTTTGAACTAGTTATACGCCGTTTCATACGACTAGTGTACGTGCTTGAAATAAAACAATAAAATAAAGATTTTTTTTAATGTAAGCCTTTTCATATACTAGCCGAGATTTGAAGGCAACAAATTTTCCGTAACTCCTTGGGCTATGTTCGAAATTTCTTCAGGTATACAGGTAAATTAAAAAAAATGCATCTATTTATATATAACAAGAAAATTAACGCGCAGGAAATGTAAATATGTGTTTTTCTTTTTTTTATCTTTGTCGTGTTACATGGCAGGTTCTTTTATAATTTTCATGTTTCTTAGTCTATGGCACCATAAGTGTTATTTCAGCCTCATAACGATACTGTTGACAGTGCTACTTCGAGGCAGAATGTATAGACTTTTTCATGGATTTAATCATTTGTTTACTTATTATAGTGTTCGTAACTATATAAATTACAGATAAAGTACAGGAGTAGAAAAACAATATTGTGGGCTTTTATCCAATTTACTACGCGCGTTTTCAATTACGCAGATGGAGGCTGAACTGATGGTGCTTCGTAATTGTGTTCAAATTAGATATGATGATGTGATGAACGAGCATTGGTGATCAATCTAATGCAATTGATAATACAAAATTTACTGAAAGGTATGCGTAGGTAAATTAATGATGTATTATTTGTTTTAATCTCACTAACCAGAAGAAAACTACTGCCCGTTTTAAATATTTAAACGGGCAGTACTTTTCTTGTAGTTAGTATAAGTATTCTCTGTAAACCACATATACGTTTGTCCTTCTGTCACAAGTATTTTCATACTTAATAGAAGGTCACAATCTTTGTATATGCTTTCAAATTAAGATACCGAAATAAACTTTTATTTCTTTATTTATCTTATCTATGCTAACAGACTAATCTGACTGATTTCTTCATCCGGGGTTTTTTCAACCGGAGTTACCATTCTTCGTTTATCTGTTCTTAAAGTTTACTTTTGTAACTTGAATGTGGTAACTCAATCAATATGGTACAACCACATCCACAACTTTTCAGACATCGATGTGTTATAAAACCACGCCTTTCCGCACGCCCCGCCCAATCAAATGGGCGTGCCAACTTCCGTACATAAAGAAAATGAACTATCTATATGAATACATAACTGTCCGTAGTTTTGTAAAGTTTGTCTTTGTTTCGTGTTTGCTTGTTTGCTGCCCATTGTGCGGATAGATATCTTGAGCTCCTAAGCTAGGTCTGCGGCACACTCGGTACTTTTATTTATAATGCAGACTTCATATAGCTTTCAACTTTGTATACGACAAGGAGCAGGCAGCTCACTTAATGATGCCCAGAGTGATCGTAGATGCATTTGAGCAATAAATATTTCAGCATTATTATGCTCTATACAGCATATTGTACAAAGATTCTAATTCTACCTAGCGTTATCCCGGTCTATAGTACTAGGGTCCGCTTAAATTGCAGAGGATGAGGCTGTTGGGCGAGCGGAAGATGACTGGCGTCATCCCCGAACCGCCCCACAATCTCACTACTAATATCACCTAATTAGAATTATATCTTTCTTATTTTATATTTTAAATATTTTTTATATTAATCAAATATTTAATTTTAACATTAATATTTACATTTAGCTTTGTTTTGTAGAAAGACACAAATTACTTTAAAGTACTTTGTCAAATATCAAACCTAGTTCTTATTAAATATTATGTTTACATAATATATGATAATTACTATGATTTTATAATATTTACCGCTGGGAATATCTAGATCATCCACTTCTAACCAGTCACTTTCTTTTGATGTCCACGAAAACGCTGCATTTTTAAATTTCATCAAGTATTCGTATACTATTCATATTGTCATAGTATTCGTTACCTTTACTTACCTTAATATAATTTACCTTTACTTATCCTAGTGTAACTTACCTTTGCTTACCTTAATATAACTTACCTTAGTTTAACTTACCTTTAAATACCTTAGTATAACTTGCCTTTAAATACCTTAGTATAACTTACCTCTACTTACCTTAGTATAACTTATCTTTAAATACCTCAGTGTAAGTTACCTTAAATAAATAGATAAGAAGATAATAAAATATGGTAAAGTAGAAATGGAACCTACCGCTACGAATTGCCACGACGCTGACTTAGAGTCGATGTTTGAATCAAGGGCCATACGGACATCCATCCATCATCAAACCATCGCTTCGTTTCTTAAATAAATAGATAAGAAGATAATAAAATATGGTAAAGTAGAAATGGAACCTACCGCTACGAATTGCCACGACGCTTTCAAGGTCAAAAATTTATAAAGGCTTTGAGCTATATCCGGTTTAGGAAAAGAAAACATTTATTTGGAATCACCATACACAAGAACAAAACTAGCTACAAGATAGGCATTTAACTATACTAAAGTTAATTTACCGTCTATTGTTAATATTTTTTTTTTTTTTTTTCTCTTTATTTTAGGAGCTTTGTCACCATATGTGACTATGTCGCTCCGTTAGTTCAGCATAAACCCAAAGGTACCTAGAATTGTTGTTGACCTAGAATCGTGATATCTGACAAGAAGCCATAAGTGTTTTGATGTACAAGTATAGGAATAATTCTGAAAACCTTAAGTTTCTAGTTACGAAAACAAAAAAATTGCAGTGGCTTTGTTAAATTAAGAAAAATCTTATGGAAAGTATAAATCTTAAAATAAACTGGTTATTTATTAGTATTACGTGAACGTACGGATACATAATTTTCTAATAAGTATTCATGTGAGAATGAACAAATGTATCAAACCTAAATGTATAATTCATGGAAATTATCGAGTGTTCTAAAAAAATATAAAAAAACTATGGTATAAAAAGACTTTTATACCATAGTGTTTTTTATACTTTATTTCCATTATACCGAAGCCAGCATAGCTCAAATTCTTTGTTCAATTTTGACCTTGAAGTCCACAAAGTACTACATTTATTATACATAGAATTACATTTAATGCTATCGCGTCCTATCTTTGTTCATATAACCTCAATGATCCTTAAAAGGGTCCTATTTGTTGTCGAGTCACGGACTAACGCCTGTAGCGAAAACAAATCCTCAGCAAAGGACCTCAGTGAAAGGAAAGCCCTCTAATTGTTCCCGAATGAGATTTGCGAAATGATAGCACGCGGAATAAAGAGCTAAAAAGAAAGGGTTATTTAGTGCTAACTTATTGATAATTAATTTTCTAGCCCTCATTTCGTCCAGCAAACGCTTTCCTGCCCGAACGTCGGGTTATTTACTATATAGTACATTCTATTAACCTATAATTTTGTTTCCGTTCCCGTTCCCGTTCCCGTTCCCGTTCCCGTTCCCGTTTCCTTTCCCTTTTCCGTTCCCGGTCCGTAATGGTTCACTATTTTGGCATTAATGGCTTAATTTAATTAATAGTTTAATAAGATGATCATGATTATCTATGATTTTATTAATATTAATTTCATTTTTTAGAGCTGGGGTAAGTAGCGCTCTAGTTGAAGGAAAAGACGTTTTAAACAAAAATTTAAAAAAAAAACTACAAATTAAACATTAATAGTTCGATGCTTTTGTTCAATCGTTATCCAATTATAGACTAATGAAGTATTTAATAGAAATATTAACTCAATTCACTCACTCCACTCACTCACTCCACTCACTCACTCACCTCACTCACTCACCTCACTCACTCACCTCACTCACTCACTCATACACACATACAAACTTATACACATTTGTTGGATTTGTTCAATTATTAAAAAAATAAATAAAAATACAAAAAAACCATTAGTCATTTAGTCTAGTTTTTAAGTTTTTATAGTGTCTAACTAACTGTACGTCTTGGTGGATGAGCGAAGTCTCACAAACCGAACGAAACGCGGCAACAACACCATCACTAGACGTGACAGCATTGCCGCCACTTCACGCCGAATATGTAATTTGGCTTTTATATGTATGTATTAATACAGGAAGTAAAAGTTTTCGGTAGCATTCTACGAAAATTGCGCGTACGGAAAAGTATGAAATTTGGCATTATAGGCAAGAGGGCAGTAGTCAGAAATCTTCTATATGTGGCTTATTTTATAAGTTGGTGTGGTGTGCGTGTGGTTTTATTTTAATAATTTAATGTATCAATATTACATATTATAAAAAAATACTAGCATTCGCACACCTTCCGCTAAATTAACTATAATTGCGCAAAAATGATACCTAAAGTTTTCGCTTAACGTATTTATATATAAAGGAAATCGACAATCAAATATATCATATTAACTTATGATTTATATCCAACTGCAGTGATCGTAATCATGAATTTGGTGCCATTTGTGGTTGAAGGCAAGCGAATCGGTGAGGCTAATGAACAAAGTAAAACGGTCATGCGGGTTTAATCAAAGCAAGCGGTAGATTAACACGCCGAAGGTACAACAAGGAAAATCATATTGTTTAGCGCGTAAATTCTCGAAAATTATAATAAATAAAACAAATGCAGAACCATTTTGAAGAAGTAGAGGATTTATTATATTGCAGACACTAAAGGGACTCACATACGGACACTTCAAACACAAAATCAAACATATAAACACACCCGCACACTAACACATACACACGCGAATACACACCTACACTATCACCCATTATTATATATATTTTATGTTATGTTAGTTTTAAGCTTTTTATTTGTTATAATTGTAACACCTCTGTAAACTGCAAGGGAAGGAGCTGACTTCTGACACACGGTTTTTAAAAACTATCTCAGAAGTCGGGGCTCCTGAATGTAATGATTATTGTATGGTTTTTACAATTAAGAAATTTATTATTATTATAATTTATTATTTCGTAAAGTGGTACCGTACGGCAAATGCAATGTATCTATTATAGACATATAAAAAAAAAATGTGTGTAGTAGACGCGAGTTGTCTATAACACAGGCATTAAGTTGTCTACACTACGAACAGGCGTTCACGTGTCTTTTAGTCCTATGTAATTATTTGTTTATTATTTAATAATGACCAGCTATGCCTGCGATTGGGTCCGCGTAAAATTAGGTGAGATAAAATAGATTTAATTCAATCCTGATGATATATAGCCTTCCTCGATAAATGGGCTATCTAACACTGAAAGAATTTTTCAGATCGGACCAGTAGTTCCTAAGATTAGGGTGTTCTAACGAACAAACTGTCCAGCTTTACGTATTAATATAGATTTTTGTGTACTACTAAGTACATGTATGTACAAACTTTTCTTTAACTTTTACTAAAATTAATTTGACGGTTTTGCGGCGAGAATATTCTGACCAATCCGTTGTACAAAACTTTACACTGTGCTTGCGGATACAGTTAACAGGGAAGTAATTAAATATTTCAATATTTTTCTGGAATAAAAAGAATTTGGATTTTTTTTACATACAATTTAGTATATTTACATTTAATATAAAAATATACGTTTAATTTATAAAATTACTAGTATTTTTTTTTTTTGCTAACGGTACAGTCCAATTTCGGAGACTGTCGTTCCGCCATCGCTCCGCAATCCACAAAGCGCGGAAAGTGGCGCGAACCACGCAGACAATTTGCACAGCCATTGTTGTCTTTGATTTAGCTGTCGTTTCGTTTACCACTCCTTCAACTGAACCTCATTCAACTTAGCATATTTCTAATAAACTGCTAACTTCCATCAACCCTACAAGGTTTTGAAAATGAATTTTAAACACTCTTTATATCGTGGATACAGCTTCATATTTATTTCTTTGATGTGTCGACGTCTTATAAATCGATGAACGCCGGCTGCGCGCATTACAAAGTACGACTCATTGTCACGTTCTGCCTGACCTTGTCACTTGTTATATCACGGATACAGCTATATATTTATTTTTTTTGGCGTGAAAACGTCTTATAAAATAATGAACGCCGGCTGCACGTATTAAAAAGTACGACTCATTGTCACGTTCTGCCTGACCTTGTCACTTGTTATATCGCGGATACAGCTACATATTTATTGTTTTGACGCGAAAACGTCTTATAAAACGATGAACGCCGGCTGCACATATTAAAAAGTACGACACATTGTCACGTTCTGCCTGACCTTGTCACTTCTTATATCGCGGATACAGCTTCATATTTATTGTTTTGACGCGAAAACGTCTTATAAAACGATGAACGCCGGCTGGACGTATGAAAAAGCATGACTTATTGTCACGTTCTGCTTGAGCCGAGCGTGCAAGCGAGAGTACAGAACAAGCGATCGGCCTAAGCGTTCGGCATTTCCACGTAAAATTAGCGCCTGTAAATTGACTTTACGGAGAATCGTTTTTTTTCTGTGTAAAATGAATTTTAAAAATATATCAAAGTTCAAACACAGTGCACTGTTAGAGCTCTATCTCACGGTGACGCCATGGCGACGTCGCCAGCTACGTATCCGAACAATTCATAATACAATTTAGGACAGGTAAGTTACTCACTAATATGGCAACGGTTTGGCGACGTTGCCAAATAAGAAGCGTAGTCACGACTACTATTGATTCCTCCATTGGCTGCCACAGGTATCCATGGCTACGACGTAGCCGGCAACGTCGCCATGACGTCTCGGTGAGATAGGGCTCTTGATATCTATATAGTTAGGATGGTTACGTAGATCTTATCCTATGGTTGAATAAAAAATATTCGCACTGTCATAATATCAGAATATCAATCAATAAACAGCTGATAGATAATGTTTGTAAGTAATGTTCTAGGGTGAGTTAGTTGCGTAATTTATTAGGACTTTTATTTATTTTTTACTTTTTTTACCGAATTATTTTTAAGTACTTTTTGAGTGTTCTCATAGCAATAGATGGACTACGAAAATACCCTACGTCTTTTTACTCTGACATTACAGAGCTATTAGAAGCTTATGTATGCAATCTTTATACAAACATATATGTGTGTGTGTTTATACTTCAAAGTAGCTCTTAAAAGATTTATTTAAGAATCTCCAGCAAAAGACATAAAATAAATATAAATAAATATATAGGACTATATGACACACGGACGTCTGTTCCTAAGGTAGACAACTTAATGCCTGTGATACAGGGAATCCTAGTTTGGGGGCCAATACTGCTTTGATTAAGTGAAATGTATATTTTGGCCAAATAAACGTTATATATTATTATTTATTTAAAGGACATTTTTGGACAGGACTGTAATGCCTTTTGTCCAATTTAAGTAACGAATGTTGTTCCTTATAATATGGACTAATTACCAGTAAAGGTACAGGGCCGTAACAAACATATCGACACACAAAGAAATG
>JANCMC010040602.1:0-10121 GCA_024363005.1 Charaxes varanes
TGGTGTTTGAACCGGGCACCTTGCGGATTTCAGTCCATACCTTATACCGTTGAGCTATTTAAACTGTCATTTAAATTAAAGTCCAATGATACCTCAAGTTGTACATTAATTCCTAGTAACATATATTTATGTTACGTTCAAGTACCAATAAAATTAAATTTTGCGGCCCTGCAGTTTCTAAACCTTCCTTAAACGTCTAACAAATTACGATAACAGCATAAGTAAATCATTATGCTGAAAACATTTATGAAGTCTTCATGAGATCCTAGCTTAATCTGCTCTTACGACGCCAGGCTGATAATTGGCTTACAAATATCCGACCTCCTGCATGTTTCGGAAAGCACGTAAAACAGTGAGACATGATTATCAGTGAGTGATATTAGTTGTGCGATTGTATGAATTGGGGTTACGGGGAAGATGTCAGATGGCAGTTGGTCATTTTAACTCGCCCGACAGCCATCTCCTCTGCAATCTAAGTTGACCCTGTTACTAGATCGGGACAACCCTAGGTAGGAAGAAGACTTACGAAGTGTTGACGCTAATCTCCATATAGCATAACTGGCTATCACTGTTCTGTCTCTCCGATAGCTGTCTATTCACTGTGTGCAGCATTTCCCTCACTAACTCCTCTAGTTGCAGATGTTGGGTGTGCAACGCCGCCACGTGTTCGGATATCTGGCTCAATGTGTTAACATCCTCTGTAAGCGTTTCAACTTCATGCATTATTCGCCTTAGATTTTCGTCTTTTGCTGAAAGATAAAGATAATTTCTTGAAAGCGATACGATTGTTTCAGTTAGATTTGTGATTAATTGTAATGGAATGTCAGTTTTTTTATGTTACAATGAGTAAACAAGCAGGCAGCTAAGTGCCTACTGACGCCCATGAACATCTGCATAGCCAGGAGGCTGACAGATGCGTTGCCAGCCTTAAAGACGAGTTTGGGCCCCCGGGAAGACTCAAACCGAATGAACCGCGATAACAATAACATAACTTGTCGTTACAGCATTGCCGTCACTTCACGTTGATCTCATGTAAGGAAGAGGTACTGGTATCCGGGCGCGCCGGTCCAATTCGGCTACAAGCATGGCGCTACCTCTAAATCATATTATATCAAATCATGTGTAATTAGCCAATAAAAGAAGGAAATCCCTAGAAGTAGATTATTAATTTTATTAGTAGAATTCCCTATAAGTATTGCGAATATCTATAATAATACATATATAAAGCTGAAGAGTTTGTTTGCTTGAACGCGTTAATCTCAAGAACTACAAGTCCGATATGAAAAATTCTTCCAGTGTTAGATAGCCAATTTGTTGAGGCTATATATTATCAGTCTAAAATTGAATTTATTCTCTTTTTAACAATTTATTTAACTTGTTTTACAAGTCGCGGGCACAGTTAGTCAAATATACAATGTTAAGTTACATAGCATCGGATCTACTACAAATAACAATGGAAATCAACTTATTCAAATTCAGATGCATATTTTAATGTACGATTACGAATATATGAATTTCTTTAGTAGATGTTCTAGTATTTACTCACCTTTAACAATTTCAAGATCGGCTAATGATATCCTCATCAGAAGCTTATATTTGTTACCTTCCATTTGACTCGCTATGCTGCATTGGTAGGTTCTGAAATCCAATCATTTCATTTCATATCGTTAAGCCATTTTCTTCTAGCCACATCCTAAATTCCGAGAATTCTAACCGAATCATGGACCCTATAATAAGGAGTAACATCTCCGTATATTAAAAGTATCCGTCGAAATGCGTAAATAAGGTTGGCGCTGCATACGTATCTTGGTATATTTCATTCATAACTTAACATCTGTCTACACTAACCGGCTCAGTTCTGGAAGATTATTGTTCAATTCATCTACTATAGCTACACTCAGACCATACCGTTCGTCTGCAGCAGCGCCATTCTGGTCGGGTGTTAAACTAATATCTGTGCTATAATATTGGAAAGTTTTTCAACTTTTCTCCCGTAAGAGGTGTTACTTCTCATTATAGGCTCCGTGAATCTAATGAATAATATTGACAGGTAACTTACGGAATGGGTTTCTTTATAGTGCCAGTCCTTCTCTTAACACTTGTAATTAACAGCGTATCGTTGAAGAGAAACAGGGCTCTGTCTTTAGTGGTTCCTTGAGCTGAAAGCATAGTCACCATTTCGTGCCTGATAAATGTCCGGTCTGCTGAGACCAAGTTCGATAGACCCTCAATCATTTGCTCTAATTCCCTCAGAGTTTGTTGCTGTTGCTCCATTTCCAAACTCTCTCGTTCAGTACAGTTCATCAGCTCCAAGAGATCGTGAATTTGTTTTTGGGCGTCCAATAATAATTTGTGATCGGGATGGGTTTGATCTGAAATTTGAGACATAAAAAAAATTGTTTCTTCGTTATATTGAAATGTGTGTATAATTTATGTCGTACAATAATATGGGTAATTTGCTAGTCTATCTATGTACATAAAAGCTATAGGTCACCTATCACAAAATCTCGAAAATCGCCGGACGTACAAGGATGAAATTTGGCAAGAAGGTTGTTTGTGGTTATTAGACAGACAGACAAATAGTGTCAGTGGAAAATAGTGAATTGACAGAATTAGTAGACAGAAGTGTCAGTGGAAAATAGTGGAAAGACAGAAAACTGTAATAAAGGAGGATGAGATGAAAGGAGAATGAGTAAGAAAGGAGGAGAGGACAAAATAGAAATGGCATGGACCTTCAGCCCGTTAAGTATAAATGAACATTAAAAAAAGTTACTAGACATCCGCTAAGAAAGAACATTTCGATAGAGACAAATTCAGGAGGTCTTAGGACTCTTACAAATTTAATTATACGCGGACGAAGATGCATCAAAACAGCTATTATAGAGTAGGTAGGAGGAGCCAGTTTGCCAATTTTCTCGTGGTTCAATTTTGTTATTATATATTATTGAAAAATGTTAACAGTGGAAGTAACCCTTAAAAACCGAAAAGTATCTGATGTTTTTTTTTTATTTAGTTTCAGATTTGAAACCAGTAGGTGGCGCAGTGACCTGGATTCAGGAATTTTGTTTAAATATTTTGCCTCTACGTTCTTCGGATAATATTTGCAAGATCCGCATGAGTTTATATTGTATTGTGGTCCTCAAGATATAGGGAATCCTAGTTTGGGGGCCAATACTGCTTTGATTAGGTGTAATGTATATTTTGGCCAAATAAACGTTATTTATCTATTATTATATTATTATTGGTAAAGGTATATGTTTATTTCAGTGTATTCATAATACCTGTATGTTTGATCAGCCTCTGAATGAGGAGTTTGTAACTGGGAAATTTCTGGACTGGTTTTATGAGTAAATTGTCCAGTGACAGCTTTCCTTTGTGATCTCGCGCCATTGCGTCCAGGAATTTGGCAAACGCCGGTCGCGATGCCGCCGCCGTCTTGATGGTTTCCTTCGCTTTCTTTAGATTGCTGATGAACGACATATAAGTGTCCATTACGGTGGGTTTTGTAAACTGCAACATAATAAATACATTAAATATTTTGTTTTTATAAACATAATTATCGACTATAATAATATTCTATTAACTGCTGATAGTTTTTATGCAGCAGGGACAAATTTCGATAGCAATTCTGGGACGAAAAAATTCCATTCATAAAAAACAGAACAAATATGACAAATTAAATCTTTATATAGAAAAATCGACGGCACGAGCCTTTGTTACCCATTTGGATGAAATTTTGCCTGTATATTCCAGGGGTTTGTAAAGACAATTGGACCCGTAAGATGACGCTGTTGTCGGTATGCATCCTAAATGAGTTATGTTTCTCGCTATAATGCAAAACCGGCTGGGCTTATTTAACTCCTGTGTGTTTTGATTCATTTGTATTATTTCTAGACAGGTTTAAGAAAAACGTAAAAAAGGAAAACCCGAAATAATATAAAAAAAAAATAAAGATGCAGAGTTTATTTCATCTCCGGAATATTTCCCCTAGATGACATTCGTACCGGACCATTCGTCTGACAGTAAATTGAGCAAGACAATGTAAATATAAAATCTTACCACGTCCAAGAAAACGTCGCCAACTATCTGCTTCAGGTCCCATTGTTCAAGTCGTCGCCTTAATTGTTCTAGGAACACTTGGTGCACATTCAATATTGCCGGCACCTGGTAGAAGATTTCATCTACAACGAATGCGTCGAGAAGTCCAGCATTTTCTGGACTTTTAAGAGGTTGGAGGTATTTCTGAAAAAAATAATATTTAAGTAATGAAATATGAAATTGACAATGCAAAACAGTGCAATAATGTATCGTAATATGTCAGAATATTTCGGAAAAACTGGAATAGAAAAAGACAAATTTAATTAACACGTGGGTAGTCCTTCTGTTTGTGAACAGCTGACAATTATAGCAGTAACCTATAAGCCTTAGTAAAGTTTATGTTTTGTATGTTCTGGGTAATCTCCGGTTCTATTGATTTCATTTTGAAAATTCTTATACTGTTAGAAAGTGTTATCCCCGACTGCATGAAGTATTTTTATATTATCTTGTATATCAGCATTGGAATCGTTTATCTTCTCTAGCTTCCAAATAATATATATTTCGCAGCGTTACTCTCACGTGACATCTAACACTATTATGGTATTCAAGGGTCTTTGTGGACGTAAACATGGGTAAATGCAGACGCAAATAAAATTAGAGAGGATTTACAAGTGCTTTACAGTTCTACATCCGTCCGCTTCCTGACACTTGAAAAAGAAAATAAGCTACTGGTATCCGAACGTAAAATTCTTCGCAAGATCATGGGTCCGGCAAAGAGAGAAGAATGAAGCTTCCAAATACTGAACAACTTGAAAAAAACAAGATCTTTTAGCCCAACATCGTCGGTGAAACCAAGGGTCACTGTCTGCGCTGGCTCGACCACATCTTGAGAATAGGAGACGATTGCAGCGTCAAGGAGACATATCTGAGACAACCGATTGATCGAAGACCAGTTGGGTGATCCAGGTATCGCTGGCGTAACGTCGTAAAGTCAGATCTGCGCGATCTCCTGGCGGACGACTGGCGAGAGATAGCGCAGGACCGAGAAAAGTGGCGCGAAATCCAGTCAGAGGCCAAAACTCATTTTGGGTTTCTGAACCACTCCAGTAAGTAAGCAAGTATACAATTCTACACCATCTTTTATATCCGGTTTAATTCAGGCGTATCTGATGTATTGTGTTGCAGCGGAAGGAACCAAAGCAGTGCCTGAAACTTGGGACCCAGATGTAAGTTTTTGAGATCTCTTTGGGGTGGTCACCCATACTCACCATCACTGCCCGTGTTACCTTTCCCGCCCAACTAATTCAGGTCTGATCATATCCTATAATGTCATCCTTCTTTCAGCCTTCATCATGTTGATGGTGATGATCAATTTCATTTCTTCGAGTATTATTTAAGATCTTAAGAAGGTGGCAGCAGAGTAATAAGGACAGGAGATTAAGTGGCTAGATATAAATAGAGATTATGAAGGTACTATCAGATGCTATAAGCTAAGAGTAGTAAAACCACTCAATATAGAATTATTCAACTCGGAATTCAACCAATTGGGTTTGATAAAATGCTAAAAACTTCTATTGTAGCCTCTATCCGACGAAAGTATAACTAAATAACATTCCCGCAAGCCATTTTATGTATAGGTTATGGTGAAAATGCAATTCCGTAACGTCTAGGGTAAGTCAATAAACAGTTCCCGACTCAATAATTGGCGTACTGGAGCGAAAGATTCCCCGCAATCTAGGTTAGGGATGCCGATACGGTTTTATTTGCTCCGTTGATTTCCATTAAAGTAGTACTACTACTACTTTCTTTATTGTTGCTGAGGAGATCGTAGATTTATCAGTGGCCAGTATTTGAGTCGATCGCTAGGTTAAGCAGTTCTTACCACGGCCGGGTGATAGATGGGTGACCTATTCTAACACTGGCTTTTAAAATATCTGACCTCCTCCGTATTTCGGAAGGCACTTAAAACTGTGGGACCCGATTAATGTTATTGAGTGATAGATACATTAGATTGTAGGGTCTGTCAGATTGGTTGATCTGGGGATGACGTCAGACGGCATTCGGTCATTTTAACTCCGTCGCATAGCCACATCCTCTGCAATTTAAGCAGACCCTTGTACTGGACCGGGATAACTCCAGGAAAGAGCAGATCGATAGGCATTAAGCCAATGTGTTAACAAAAGAATATGAGAAAGTTATGGATCAATATATCCTACAATTCAGATGACTGGGCGATTTGTAATTACTGCCTCCGTCAACATTTCTGCGGCACCCATTGCCACCTCTGTCACCATCAGTTTTGAACCAATCTGTTGCCAGCTCTGTCGACATAAGGACCGTCATTATGAGAGCATTTCGTATAGAGTCGCTCGATCTGGTAGGAAGGCGTCCTACGCTTGGTTTACCCCTTGCCATTTAAATAATATAGATGTATATACATGAGGTCACCTTCTACTTAACATTACATCCCCTCTACAGCGTATAAGCTGGTTTGATAAACATTTTTAGTGAGTTCGTTGGTTAGGTCAAAGTACTTGTTCGTTTTTATCAGATGGTCTTAAGTGGATATACACTGACGTAATGTTATACGAAAAGGGTCTGGCATTCGCAACTTTTATGAGTGCTATTGGCATTCTAATTACACTCATATACTTCTTTAAAAGTATTTCTTAATTTATGAGTGTTTATTGTAGCAATACTACAGTAAATATCGACAGTAATGCCTTTGCTAATAGCCCTCATAACATTGATTTCAAATTATAAAGTAATATCGCCTTTGTTTGACTGGTTTTGAACGAATTTCATTTTAAATGAGGAGTGTCAAAAGCTTCTTACTGTGTTTATGTGGGTATGTGTGTCTGTCAGTGGCACCGTAGTTTAAATAGATAGACCAATTTTAGTGAGGTTTTTTTTAATTGAAAGCTGACGTGATTGAATTGGTTCTCAGTTACAAATATGGTTATATGTTATTTTAAGTTCCTCAGTAATCTTTGTTAACTGCGGTGGAGATTAACTTATTCTCCTGGGATTTGTTGTACCGGGGGTGGTCTTAAAATTTTAGTATTACATTATACTTAGTAATTTAGTTACTTGCAATATATTTCAGTACAAGTACAAGACTTTTCAAAGATAGCTTTATTAATACAACTTTAACTGAAAACTAAGGAACACTGAATAAGTTTGGCACGGTCTCTTAGTTAGACTTTGTAGTAGAGTCAGTGAAGTTACGACGTGTATAGTTAGAGGCCATGAGATAATAAACAACTTCCAATATGCTTTATTGAAATTGTTTTTTGCTACACTAAAATAACAGTGTTGACAACAGCTGTCTTAATTTAAGCACTTAATAAGAGGGTTCCACAGGCTACGTGACGAGAATATTGCATGCGATATTTATTACGATAATGTTGCGGCCTATCAACGTTTGACCCCTAGTTGACTAGTGAGGTATAGCTCGACTATTGCCGAAGAAAATATCAGTTGAAAAAAATTGAAACTATCCGGTCGAATATATTACAAATAGCTTAAAAGTTTAATACATTGTTATGATTTTAACACTGAATTTGTAAAGTTATTTACTCACAAATTTCAATAAAAATTATGTTTTTTTTTTAGGAAAATTTTTGCACACGACGGATAATTTGTTATACAGAGTTTAACTCCTGAATATAAAATTTCATAATAGAATTCGTGCATCTAAACACATAATATATTTCATTAAGTATTAAGAGAAATGAAGTTAGACAAAAACAATTTCTTAAAAGAATAAAATAAAAAGCTTTTTAGAAATAAAAAAATAAAAAGCTTAAAACACGACGTACCAGGAAAGAATAGACCTATATCTTTATAAAATAGACTGATAGTACGGATTGAAAGGTAAAGGGACTATCTAAAATATTATGCATACATAAAATTTAATCCACACATTCTTAAAAAGTGAAAGGGCAGGTACGTCGCTACGTGACGAGAATCTCGCATACGATATTGATCCCGATAATGTTATGGCCTTTCAGAATACGACCCTTAGTGGAGTTATGAAACGAAACGTATATATTCGGTGAACGAATTGAAAAGAAGATTTTCGTTATTAAATCTTTATTTTCGGTTCAATTAGTGGTCCAAGTTGTTAATTCTTAATTCAGTTAATTCCTAGCTGGGCACTTTTATCCTGAATCAATTGTCAACTCCAGTGTTTCGAAGCGATATGACTTCAATAAAAGAATAGAGATCTACAAGAAAAGAAGTTACTCATTCCTGTAATACTGACAGCGCATCTTTTTTTTTTTAAAACATTTTTTTATATTACAAGGAGCAAACGAGCAGGCGGTTTATTACCTTAGTGACTACCGATGCTTACGGACATCTGCACAGAAGGCTTGCAGATGCATTGCTGGCCTTTAGAAAGAGGTTTAGGCCACCGGGAACTCTTATAATCTGCACGAGACCCGTCAACAATAACATCACTTGACGTGACAGTATTGCCGCCACTTTATACCCATCTTATTTGAGAAAGAGGTACTGGTATCCGGACGCGTCGACTCAATTCGGTGGCAAACCAAAAGGACTGCAAGCGTGGCGCTATCTCTAATTTTTCAGTGTGTGTACGTCCAATCTCACGAAGACATATTTTTATTAATTGAAAGGTTATATAACACCCTAAAAATCCTGGCTTAATAGTAAATTATGTAAAACGCACAAGTACAGTCTAGTTAAACAATCATACCGCATGCTTAATAGTAAACTGACCTAAGTAAAAAAAGCTGCTTTTTGGGAATTTGCAAAAAACTTCATGTTACTTACGATTTATTCCGTTTATAATTCGATTCAAACGATATTATAATAACAAAATATGTTTCAGATATAGTTAATGAGGTGATGAACGATATTGAAATGTTATTTGAATGATATTTCATATATACCTCTATTTAGATTAATAGACAGGAGTGAAGGATGGGATAGAGTAAAAGGATTTAAAGGTTGATGGAAAGGAGAAAAAGGATACGGATACTACTGTAACGGACGTAGGGGGAGTGACAATAGCGACTACTCTAGGTTCGCGTACCCGTAGTGGATCTGATCAGTTATCAGACAGATAAAAAGGAAGGACCACCCCCTGGAGATCTATGAACTTTCTCGCCTTCCAATCATCCATGAGCATAGATAGTTTACTCCTTGTTATACATATATAGTCAGTCTTTTTTATGCAACATAAGGCAGTGGACAGGAATAAGGACGGTCCAGACACTTTTACGGTTATATGGCTAGCTGGAGCAGCCAGTTTCCTAACTTCTTTGCATGAACAAAAAAGAATTTAAGAAACTGGCTGGCAACCTTCATTAAATGGAGATGAGTTAGAAGAAGAAGATATATCTATACTAATACACAAATCTGGAGAGTTTGTCAGTTTGTTTGCTTGAACGCGCCAATTTCAGGAACTACTGGTCCGGTTTTGAAAATTATTTCAGTGTTAGATAGCCCATTTATCGAGGAAGGCCATAGGCTATATATCATCACGTTAAAATTTCTCACGTCATTTTACGCGAACGAAGTAGCAGTAACTACTGTTATATAATAAATAAATTGTAATAAGAGTAGTCGTGTTGTGGGCAAGAATGAAAACTGAGCGGTGAGCGGTATCTCAGTACCGTTACTGGACACATGGATCGGGCGTTTTCCGGTTTGTTCTGCCGCTGCGGAAATTCCTCCCTTCAAACGCTTTCTACAAATAGTATTAAAGAAGTCACTTTAAATCTATACCAATATGTGGAATTGTAGTGTCTGTTTGTAACGTAGAAATAAAATTCTTTTTCTTTCAACTACGCAGTAATCATATCACTAATCATTACAAAACCGGTAACAAAGTTCGTATTTTTTGTTTAGAACCAAAACAGAAGGTAGAGTAATATTGTATGAAATTTCATTATGATGCCTTTTTTTACTTTCATATAACTTTAACATAGAGGTTTAATTGTCTGTCGTTAAATTTCATATAAAATATACGCATTGGATCAAAAAGATACTGGCTGAAAATAAAAATCGACCGAATAAATTCTAAAAATAAAGCATACATATTAAACAAGAAG